>LPNX010210376.1:690768-739939 GCA_001517045.1 Pseudotsuga menziesii
TTCTCCATGCTGTGAGAGGTAGGCATAGTTCTGAAATCTTGCGGATGAACCCTTGAGCTTCAGCAGCTTCCCATCTTCGTATCCAGTCATAATGACTTGGTTGTCAGAGGACTTTCTTATTTCAACGATTCCATCAAACATGTGGATGGAATGGCCTTGCTGTCGAATCTCCACCAAGGACAGCAGGCTCCTCTGCAACTTTGGAAGATAAAGGACATTCTTCAACAAGAAATCAGGGAATCCAGGCATCTTCAATCGAATGGTGCCCATTCCCTTTGGTTTAATACTTGACTTATCTGCAAAGTAAACTATGCCATCTATTGATTCATTAAGTTCTTCAAAACAGTCTTTTCTAAATGTCATGTGTGATGTTGCACCAGTATCAAGCAGCCAACAATCTTTGTAAGATGAAAGAGAAGTCATTTCATTAAATCCAAGATTACAATGTGCAACAATACAAGAATCAGAAGATTTACTAGCATCTTGGTCATCTCTCTTTTGGTTAGCTTGTCTTTGATGGAGTCCCATGAAGCCCAACATTGATCTGATGTGTGCCCAGTCTTTCCACAACGCTTGCACTTTGATCTTTTTCTGGAGTTGTTTCTGCCCCCTCTGCCTCTGAAATTTCTTCTTCCTCGTCCTCTCTTGCTGCAATCTCCCTTGGAAGGGTCTTTGGATTGGTCTTTGCCAGCTAGGGTAGCACCAATACTAGATGCCAAAGAGTGCATCTTTTACAGCTGTTAGTGTAATTTACAATAATGAACTTGATATGACAAAGAGAAATAGAAAAAAATAATAACCTTGCAGGTCTACAGTCTCTGCCAAGGTGAATACAATGCAAGCTTCAGGTGAGCATACACAAGCTTCTTCAATATACAAAATATATCAATCACGAGTAATATATCAGTCTCAGTGTCACAATGCAATATATCAGTCTCAGTATTCTGAGTACTGAGATTGGTCTTCAAGTAGGTCTTCAACAGGCTGTAGCAACACAGGCTCGCAGCTCCACAGGTTCAGCAGCATTTCAAGAAGTAGACAGCAGCAATATTAACATACTTCTTACAGCCTTCAACGCATACATCAGTATGATATATCAGTCAGCATAAACGCAACATACAAGAGTTTTATACCATGCAGCATAAACGCAGTCACACGCAGTATTCTTCAGCAGTCTTGAACGCAGCACCAGGCAGTCTTCAATAGGTTTTCAGCAGTCTTCAACGCAGCATTTACATAGGTGATGGTGAGAGAGAGGCACAACTCTCAATTAGAAGAGCCCACGCTCTGTGCATTCAGTCTTCACAACGCAACATCCATGCAGTCTTCAGGTATTTTTTTTTTTGTTCAAGCTGTATTGATATTATATATTGTCGTGACCCAAGCTGGCTGGTCAAGCTTGCATGATCCAGTACAGAAAAGAAAACATGGAGAACTTTTTATACAAGTCAAAGACCATCCCACCAGAAACAGAACGAAGCTTAAAAGCTTATATAATATGCTTATACCGATGTCTCCAATGGCCAGACAGAACTTTATGTCCGAGCATTCAAAATGGAGACCATATAGCAAAATTGAATAGTAATGGCTGCATGGACATCTAAAAATATTGATTGATTTGCAGTACTAGCCAAAACGCCTAGAGAAATAAGCTGACAAAATTCAAGAAAAGGAACTAAAGGACTGTAGACAGCATATACTATTTCTCCAACGCAGTCTCCAATAGCAGCAATTAATACACTCACAGCTTTCAATGGTGACGGTTCTCCATACTGAAAAAAATTAGGGTTTCCACCCTCCACGCTGGTCTTCAGCAGCAGCGAATACACAGCAAAGAAATCCACGTATATACTCAACGTAGATCGCAGCAAGCATAATATCATTCAGCAATCTTCTCAGCTTCCATGCAGGCAGTCTCCACGAGCAGGTTCTGGCTCAGTCTTCAAGCATCAGCTCAACGCAGTATCCAGGCAGTTCAACGCAGTCACACATATCTGAAGGTTGGAGTCAAGTCAACCATGGCGGATAAGAGATGAGGCTGCAGCACTGCAATATGACTTGAATTGGGAGAATTTGAAAGCGTATAAAGAATGAAAGGTAGGGGATGTGACAGGCACGTGAGATAGAAAACGCTCCCGCATAAAACTAGGGCACAATTAGGGTTTATGATATCGCAGCTGATATTCACACAATATTCACATGAAAACTCAGCGCTCAGGCTCATACAACAGATTTATTCCCCACGCAGGCTCATAATATCTCCAACGCAGCCTTCAGTTCATTCCTCAGTCTTCACGGACATTGTATCTTCAGGAAGTTGAGTATTATATAGTATTACTGCTTCTATGCTGCCGCAGCAACATCTAGAGCCCAGAGATCGCCGAAGCTCCAAACTCTGGTTCTAAGACAAGAACAGCAGGCGAGTCTTCTAAAGATGAAATCGTGAAGCATGAAGAAATTCCGACAGGTATAAAAACAATGGCTCGCTCAGAAAGAATTGAGGAGGGCGAGAGCAGTTGGCCTTCCAGGAAGAGTGAAGATTTATATCTGAACTTGTCTCTCCAACAGATCACAGCCCGGTGTAGCAGGTCGCAGCCCACCAGAAGAGAGCCCACAAAAATTAGGGTTTAAGACAAATTCTAAACTCCCTCATGAAAACGCAGCACAAGAATAACTCAGGATTAGGGTTTCCTCTACAAAAACGAATTACTCATGTGAATAACGCATACAATGTATGCATTGGCAAGAGGGAAGAGCAGAGGGTAGACTGGCGATGGGCAGGCAGCCTGAAAGAGCAGACTGGCAGGCAGAATGGCAGCGCTCTGATAACACAGGGAGAATGGCAGGCATGCAATGCAGCCAGGAGTTATGGCAGGCAAATAGCCATGCTCTGATACCACTTGTTAGGTATAACTCCCGATTCAATCCATTACATAGCTAAAAGCATTTATTTATACATTTCATAGGACGGTTGTGCTTCACCTTCCGCCTAGCCTTTTCGGCTTCCTAACTCTTCAGTTTTATTTATTTATTTACAATAATCCCTAACGGATTATATTCTAACAGTTACAAACTTAAAATAATCAGGTATACGTTTTAGTTCTCAGTTACAATCATCTACTGGTGGGTATGGGTAAATATATAATATTCCACGTACAATCGCTTGAATGGTTAGCTATATTAGTGATAATTCTGCGAAACTCAATCAAATTTGAATATGTTTACCTATAATCTTTTCTATTTCCTAGACAACATACGTACACGTTGTACAAATGATTCAATTTATTGAAGTACGCCTAATATAAAAATATGAATAATACTTTTGTAGTGAACTTTATCTATTTACATGTTTTGAAATTAATATGGTAAATTATTTTCTTTGCATTTTTATGGATACTCCACCGGGCATTATTGTTGCTTAATCAAACGACAGTCTATGGGCAATGGATGGTGTGATTGGAAGCTCTCAGCTATCTAACATGATTATGATCACTCACTGTCTTCATCCTACCCCACTGCTACTTATTAGTCATCCAGTAAACAACAGGTCCAACTGTAATACCTCATCTTTCAGATTCTGAGAACAAGCCCAATATTGACACAGGACAAGACTCTCATAACCGAACAACGTATTGCTTTAGTCACAATAAGATTAGAGAATTGATACCTTCAGAAGAGAGATCATACCCCCTGAATTTTTGCTCAGCCCATGTACCTTCCTGCAAAGAGAGAGCTGCCTTAAAAAGAGAGTCTGTTTTTGTGTTGTATTCTCTTAATATATGAGTGAAGGAGATTAATCCAAACAGTCTTTTTATTTCCAGAACTCTAGTCACGATAAGAACTAGAGCCAGTTCTCAAAGATTTGAGATTTGACACTTGCCATTTTCCCAGTCCATAAAAATTGTGGATTCCCTTGGCACCTGCAAATTTCTAATTCCTTATCTTCAACTGTTTTCATCAAATCCACAAGACATAGAACTAAGCTTTGTTATTAGTTCCTCCACCAGCAACATATTTCAAGGAATAGTAATGATGATTAACAGGAGACTCCTTGCCTCACACTCACCTGTAGTGTTTTGATAGGCACCATCAAAGAAACCCTAGGCTATTGAGAAAGCAATGATAGGTTCTTTTAATATCTTGGTATCTTTCTGCTTAGGAGGCTTCCAACAGTTTATGTAAGAAAGCCTAATTTGATGGGACACCAGTCCCATGGACAAATCTTTGCCTTGACATCATCTTATTTCTAGATAGCCACAACTCACACAGAACAAAAGAGGGCAAGTTTTTTTGAGCTGAAATGGATTAATGTAATATCCAGTTTTCAAAGCATTCCAACAAAGTAATTTTAATCCACTTATTAGATCCATAAGAAATCCGCAGAACAAAAGACAAAGAGGTAGTCAACAGTTTCATTATGGAAACTTGGACCATTCTAATTTGTGTTTGACCATTGTCCCAAGTAAGAATCTTATTAGATAAAGCTAAGCAAAGGAAGATTCCTCTTTTGAGGGGACTTTTTAACTTACACCACCAAAACCCTTTCCCTGCTAATTTCTTCTTCAATATTGGCTTCATACAGAAAGGGACAAGGCTGCACGGGGAGAGAAGGGGACAGAAAATGAGACAAATAAGGGTTTTCCACAAAATGAGGTACGGCAGAAAACAAAGTGAGATTTTAGGTTCTGACATGATCTTTGGTACAAAAGGCCAAGTGGAGCATAACTGTGCGGAGGGATTGAGAGTATCGAATGGATGCGGGAATGATATAATGGATGGTTGGTTGTAAATTATATTCACTGATATAAAGGAGGGCAAGTTGTAAATTTTAAGTTAATATTGGTTGGTTGTAAATTGTAAGTTAATATTATTTTCGAATTTTGTTAAAAGTTACAGTTTTGATGATAAAATGTTACATACATATTGTGAATTAACATATTAAAAATAAATAAATATGAGACTTTACTTCAGCCTTTCCTTGAAAAACCCAAATGGCTCAATAACGAGAATCGAGGATAGCTTCTTGTCCTCTACTGAGTTTCTCAATGAGGTTCCTTCTGTTCTCAAGACGACGTATGGCAGTTGCATGCCTGTTTGATGCAGACAAGGACACCCTATTTTCTCCCTATTTTCTGATTTCTTCGAGATTCAGTAAGAGATGCCTATGCCGAAGAGTAAACGAGGGAGATTCAAACTCATTCTGCTTGAATCCGAACAGTTCATTTTGGTGTGTTGATTGCCTCATTGGCAATTGTATTAGCCATATTGATTGTTTGAAAACATGCTTGAGATCCTTTGAAGCGAATGCTTCTTGTCCTTGTTGACATTTTTGGACTACTCTGGTAACCTTTAATGTTTTTATACGGCGCTTGCAAAGAAGAAATGATCCTGTGAATCACCAGGTATATGATTTATTCCTCTGTTTGCTCTTTTTTGAAGATTTCCAACCTTTGTAGAACTGCTAAACATGTTGGCATGTTATGCGTGCTGTGTTTTTATTCCAAACAAATTTACATATTGCCTATCATCAAGATTATTCCTCTTGAGCCAGAGTTCAGAGGAGCGAGGATTTGATCCATTCGGTTGTCACTGTTTGGTTGGAGGCTCAAGGCATGAATTTCCAGGCATACGATTTATTTCTCTGTTTGATCTTTGAAGGTTTCCAACCTTTTTAGATCTGCTTAACATTCTGCTATGTTATTCGTGCTTGTGTTTATATTCCGAATAAATTTAGATACTGCCAATCATCCGGGATCAAGATTATTTCGCCAGAGCCAGATGGCCGAGGATTTCCCTTGGACACTCTGAATATATTATGTTGTACAAATTCCGGGAATGCAAGAATTTAGGGAACATGGGTGCTAGTATCTATATATTTAGAAGTTTCTAAACGACAGGTTGGGAAGGGCAATAATATATATGAAAAAAGTATAGAAAGAAAATAATTAAAAATACATGAGAAGAGAAGAAACATGAAAAAGGAAAAGAAACATTAACACAAACCAGATGACTTAGCTTATCCCTTGTATCATGGTTGTGACTAGAACCTCTTCAGAAGTGGAAATGACAATAAAATCAAGATTACCATCCATGTCATTGATTATATAAGGTAGGTTCTTTCTAAAATGGAAACTTTTAGAAATTATAGTCCCTGTATTTGTGGCTATATGTATAGAGTAAGTGGCCATATGTATTTGTGGCTAGTCCCTATATGTATTGAAGTTTCCAAGCGACAGGTTGGGAAGGGCAATAATATATATTAAAAAATATAGAAAGAAAATAATTAAAAACACATGAGAAGAGAAGAAACACGAGAGGAGAAGAAACATGAAAAAGAAAAGAAACATTAACACAAACCAGATGATTTAGCTTATCCCTTGCATTATGGTTGTGACTAGAACCTCTTCAGAAAAGGAAATGACAATGAAAAAGAAAAGAAACATTAACACAAACCAGATGATTTAGCTTATCCCTTGTATTATGGTTGTGACTAGAACCTCTTCAGAAATGGAAATGACAATAAAATCAAGATTACCATCCATGTCATTGATTATATAAGGTAGGTTCTTTCTAAAATGGAAACTTTTAGAAATTATAGTCCCTATATTTGTGGCTATATGTAGAGTAAGTTTTCAATTTTGTCACTTATGTCAACTATGATTAAAATGTATTATAATACTATATATTTTCAAAACATTCTATGCTAGGGTATTTGTAAATGTGTATAAATATTCAAATTTAAATTATTATTATAAATTAAAAATCAAGATCAGGTAACTACAATTCAACTTAGGGATGAGTAAATACTCTAGCATGGGTTGTAGATACTCTAGCATGGGTTGTAGACAGAGATTAGTGCACCAACTCGACAAGGTAGCAGGAAATAGACTTTTACTGCAACTTAGTTTTATAAAGAAAAAATTCCGAGTCAACCATGTATATGTATGGTTGCAAGGAAATAGGAATGTCGTTAACAACCCACATGGCAATCATGAATGTGTGGAAATTCCTGGTGATGGAAACTTGCAAGAAAAAAGTCTCCAATTTCTTTATTTCAGGGGGTAAAAGTACACAGTAAGTTTCCAGTAAGTTTCCAAACATTTGGAGCAGTTCCCGCTGGATTTGGAAAGTTTCCTAAAAGTTCCCAAATTCCCTGGAACATTGAAACTTTGAGAATGAGTTTCCTAAAAGCCGAGAGCAGTTTCCATGGTACATGGAAAATATACTTCTAAATGCTTCTAAATGGAATATACTTCTGTGATTTTCAGAGGTCACTATTTGGAGGCTCAAGACTTGAGGACCCCAATTGATTATTTGGAGGCTCAAGGCTTGAGGACCCCAATTGACAAGGATGGAGTTTTCCGGCTCTGTGCTCCAGTATGTGATGTTCCAGGTATCGAACCACTTATTTTCTCTATTTTTTATGTACTAGTATACCTCTTTCCCTGGGAGTTTTCTTGAATTGATTCTTGAATCATAGCAACACTGTAGATTTTAATATGATATATTCATTTCTCTTTCTTAATGAAAATTTAAACAATATTATTTTTTGTTCAACTCTATTTTCCTGAAGAGAAATTTGTGGATTAGAAGCCATATGGCTTTGAGCAGGGGTGCTTTTTGCTCTCATTTCAAAGGTATGGTGGTTAGAGGAGTACCGATCTCCACTAAAATTGGCTTCCATACTGATTTTGTGAAATTGCAGTCTAGGAAAAATTGAAAGAATATATGCACTCGGATTTTCATAATTACACCTTGATGGTCTTGAGAATCTACGTTTCGAAAGATTTTATGTTGTTAGCAATTTGTTGTGAGCTAGCATTCGAAATATGTTAACTTTAGAATCAAGAATGATAGCCAAGTTTTATTCCACAACATCTGGAACATGTTTTAGAGAGGAGAATATTTGATTCCAGATAAATAGGATTACAGGATAGATGAGGGATGCTAGTGTGGGATTGTCATGCCTTGCATGATGATGAAGGATGTCCTTCCTTCCAGGAGGAGATATCGGCCAAAGAGAGAAATTTTCTGATGTTAATCCATATTCTTCTTCAGGGGAAATTTTCTTTTTGATACAACTACTGATATCCCATTATTGAATCTGCCTAAATATCTATGGAATTCCCATTCACGGGAATCTAGAGAGCATAGGTTTTGATCTTGGATTGCTTTTCAAGGTGGTCCTTCTTTGACTCCTGCAAATACGGGCAACCCCTTATAGATGATTTCGTCCCTTGCTACATTATTAAAATATTTAAAAAATATAATTTATTTCCTCCAAGCATCCTTGCCACTTAGTAAACCTCACATTACCGTTGAATCCAGTTCAATGCTTGTCTGGAGTGGGAATTTTATCCCAAGCCCCCTGGTGAACATGGAGTTTTACTTTGAGTCTATTATTCCCAAGGTCCCCGGGAAACAGAGAGTTTTAATTTTATTTCTTCCTATCAATGAGGTATTTCTTCTCATTAATATGCTGCCCTCCTTTCCATACAAAATTTCTGGTTAGTTTTGTCATTTCATTTAGGACCCTTAATGATGCTGTCACAGTGGAAAACATGTAGAGACAGAGGGACAGAAGTGTAGCTCTTGTCAAAATTTGTTGGGTTTGAGATTTTTTGACCCAAAGTGCCCTTGTGCGAGAATTTTTCTTTTACACTTTTCCAAATCGGGTTCAATTTTGTTCTCAATCTACCTGCTGGAATGGGGATTCATAAATAGTTAATGAATCCACTTGGATTCGTAAAGCGATGAATCATGATATTATTGCTAGCTTCAAATCCTTTCCATTGATTCGCAAGATCATTGATTTTTTGTTATTTAAGGATCATTATTATTTCTTGTTATTCAATTCCCCTGAAGCGGCTGACAGGTTTCGAGAACCTTTTAAATTTGTTTGGCATTTATGATTGAACTTTTGAAGCCTTACCCAACTGTAGATTATCATTGACAGATTGCGATGAAGAGGTTGTTTTGGAGCTTTGGACAATTTTAACTATTTGGATTTCCCTTTCTGATCTCTCAGACTGTCTCCAATGTCTTTGCCTAAGTATTCAGCGTCTATAAAGTATAGGAAAGGTGTCTCAACGTTGTTGAATTCCACGAGAAGCTTTGAAAACAAATATGGGACTCGCATTTACAAGAGTGGCTGTTCATAAGCTTTGACCTAGCTTAAGAATCTTTCATCAAAACCAAAACTAGCCATCACCTACAGGAGTAGTAATGTATCCCTATCAAAATTCTTTCATTAAAATTAAAACTAGCTATCAACTGCTGGAGTAGTGATTTACCTATCAAAAACATCTTTTCTTGGAGAAGTAATGCAAGCTCTGACCCAACTTAAGAATCTTCCATCAAAACCAACACTAGCCATCACTTACAGGAGTAGTAATTTATCCCTATCAAAAGTCTTTCATCAAAACTAAAATCAGCTATGAACTACAGGAGTAGTTTTTACCCATAAAAAACATTTCCCATGTTTAACTTGATCACCCTATCTTCTATTTTATCAACCCTACTAGAATGCGTTGCTTCCTGAACCATAATAAGATTTTCATAAATTTAAAAGAACTATCTTCTATTTTATCGACCCTACTAGAATGCGTTGCTTCCTGAACCATAATAAGATTTTCATAAATTTAGAAGGACACCTTCTTCCTCCATTGTTAGTTTGCTTATAGCTCTCTTGATTCTGACAGCAATGACCTTAGAGCAGATTTTATATGACAAGTTACGAAGTGAGATTTCTCTGAATTTAGAGACGCTGTCAGGATTTATCTCTTTTGGAAATGGTTTAGTAAGGTGGAATTTATCCCATCTTCCAGTTTCCTTGATTTCTTATTTTTCTATTACCCTGAACTAGCTGATGGATGATGAGAACCTTTTTGATTCATTTGGCTTTTACGATTGAATCCCCACCCAACAGTAGATTTTCATTGACAAGTTACGATAAAGAGTTTGTTCTGGAGCCTTGAGGCTTGTACAATTTCAACTATTGGGATTTCCCTTTTTAATCTCTCAGAGTGACTCTAATGCTTTGTGTAAGTATTCAGTGTCTATAAAGCTAAGTTGCACAAAATGTGGAAACCTGTACAAGTTTTGGAAACGGGAACTGCCCTCCTTACAATACAAAAATTCTGGTTATTTTTGTCATTTCATTTAGGACCCTTAATGATGCTGTCACAGTGGAAAACACATAGAGAGGGAGGGACAGAAGTGTAGATCTTGTCAAAATTTGTTGGGTTTGAGATTTTTTGACCCAAAGTGTCCTCGTGCGAGAATTTTTCTTTTACATTTTTCCAACTCTGGTTCAATTTTGTTCTCAATCTACCTGCTGGAATGGGGATTCATAAATAGTTAATGACTCCACTTGGATTCGTAAAGTGATGATATTATTGCTAGCTTCAAATCCTCTCCATTGATTCGGAAGATCATTGATTTTTAAATTTTTGTTATTGAAGGATCATTATTGATTTCTTTGTTTATTAAATCCCCCTGAAGTAGCTGACAGGTTTCGAGAGCCTTTTTGATTTGTTGGCTTTTATGATTGAAGCCCCACCCAACAGTAGATTTTCATTGACAAATTACGATAAAGAGTTTGTTTTGGAGCCTTGACGCTTGTACAATTTCAACTATTGGGATTTCCCTTTTTAATCTCTCAGACTGACTCTAATGCTTTGTGTAAGCATTCGGTGTCTATAAACTTTAAAGTAGGAAAGGTGTCTCACCCTTGTTGAATTCCACTAGAAGCTTAAAAAAATCTATGGGGCCTGCATTTACAAGAGTGGCTGGCCATGGAGGATTAATGCAAACTTTGATCCAACTTAAAGTTAAGAATCTTTCAGCAAAATCAAAAGTAACCATCACCTACAGGAGTATTAAATTATCCTTACCAAAACTAGCTATCACCTACAGGATTAGTGATTTACCCTTCAAAAATATTTCTCATGTTTATCTTGATCACCCCATCTTTTATTTTATCAAGTCTACTAGAATGTATTGCTTCCTGAACCATAAGTAGATTTTTATAAATTTACGTGTCAGCGAAAGACCCCTTGTTACTCCAATATTAGTTTGCTTATAGCTTTCTTGATTCTGGTAGCAACAACCTTAGAGCAGATTTTATATTACACATTGTAAAGCGATTTCCCTGAATATAGAGATGCTGTTAGGATTTATCTTTTTTTGGAAAGGTCTAGAAAGGTGGATTTTTTTCCACCTTCCAGTTTCCTTCCTCTAGAGTCTTCAACTATTTTAATTATGTCTTCACTAATGAGATGAAGGCATTGTCTTCAATTATGTCTTCATTAATTATGTTGGGTAGAATTTTGTGGTGAAGGCATCTGACCCAGAGGACTTGTCTGGATGGAATAAAAAACAGTCTCATTTATAGCTGCCTTGAACAAGTCTTCAACAAGACTTCATTACCATTATTATAGATCAGTTGGGGATATGCGAGAAGCTTTCCTTGTGCCATGTCACCTTGTCTGGCTGGAATGAAAAGACAACCTCCCTTACCTCTTCATTTGGAACTGCCTTAAACAAGTCTTCATTATCAATTTTATAGATTATGGAAGATTTCTGCAGTTCTGTTCTTCTTTCTTTATTTTCCATTATATGGAAGTAGCTTGTTTCTTTGAGCCTGATTTAAGTCAAATACCGTGAGATTTCAACCTCCAAAATTATTCTTTGTTTCTCTATTTGCCCTCTTTCTGTGGTGTAATATTCAGTTAGTCACGGTCTTTCGTCTACCCCTAACTCACACGGTTCGGGTTTGGGTTCGGGTTCGGCGAGCATTAGGTTTGGTTCGGGTTCGAATTTTTTGATGAGGTTCGGATGAGGTTCGAATATATATATATATATATATATATATATATATACTTGTTGTTTATGACAAGTCTGCTCACAAGTTTATGCATCTAAGAGCATGTTTCTGCTATTTCAAATTATAGAGAACATTTCATTTATAGACAACTTTAACATAGAGATACATGATAAAGATAAAGCTAGGTATCGGGTGCTAGGGTGGGTAAGATAATTTTTTTTTTTTTTTTAAATTTTTGTCTTTTTTTTAATTAAAAATTCGAAAATCAATTAGGTTCATTTAGGTTCGCCATTAGGTTCGGCATTAGGTTTGGGTTCGCCTTGATTAGGTTCGGCATTAGGTTCGGCATTAGGTTCTCCAAACCTGAACGAACCTTAAATTTTTTTTGAGGTTCGCCAAACCTCGAACCTCAAGGATTAGGTTCGATGAACCCTGTGACTTAGGTCTACCATGATTAGAGACCCACTATACCCTATTGCCTCAGTTTTTCCATGTGATTGCGGAGTGAAAATGCCTGACATTAAGGCCATTTCACTGTCAATGGAGCCTGGAACGCAACATGGCCAAACTTTCAGCCATGAACCTTGACCTTGTAATATCCCGATTTTGACCCTGATTGCATTAAAATTGTACATGATGTAAATATCGTTATTTAATCATGGTGAGGAGCTCAAGGCCAAGGCCCTGTCATCGATTTAGCATTTTATGTATTGGCAATTAAAATCGATGCATATGGTTCTCGTGCTAGCCAAGCACAATATAAATTGAGACATCATTTGAATATGCAATTTAATAAAATACCCACAATTAGCTATGCAATGCAACAAGAGATGGGGTCTTGATTTCACAAGGAATAGGGAGGAAAATTATTCAAACCTTTGAGCCAATAATGTTAAGCCAAATGTCAATGAGAGAACCCATCAACTCTCAATTATCTATTTTGTTTTATGCACCCAATCATTTAATTCTTCCAGGTGTTGGTTGAGGTAGTTAATGCATTGGCAATGGAGAGGTATGGCAGTCAATTTCGTATTGGGGCAAGCCATTAATTTTGGAAAAACGTATTTTTGTTTGTGGGGCGAGAAAACACCCAGAAATGTGTGCCCAAAACATTCCTCACTCATGTTTTTCTCTTCCTCACGCAGCTGGAGCTAGCTGGGTGTTTTTCCCTCACTTTTTTTTGCATTTTCCTCATCCTTCCATGGCTGGAAACTCGTTTTTGTGTTGCACAGTAGATGGAAGAAGAGATTCATGATTTTAAGATTTATAGAGGTCGTTTTGGTCCTGCAATGCCCATAAACATCTTCTGAAGTCGAATTTACTCTCCCAAGGCTGTTTTCCCCTTTCTACCATTTCGTTTTTGTTTTCCCACAAATTCCGAGGCTAATGGAAATCCCATCTTGGGCATCCCACAGCCAAAACGTTTTTCAACTTTTTCTCCATACGCAGCACTTGTGTTTTGCTGTTATGTGCATCCTTGTTTTGGTCTGAACTGGTTACGAGTGGAAGAGGCCCAGAATTGGCTTGATAAACCTAGTGAATAGAGGAACCTCACAAAAGGATCAAGAGGGGCTGGCTATTCTTCTATGCACACCTTGAAGAGCACTAGAATGGAATGTATGGCCTGAGGGACTGTGTAGCAGTGAAGGGAATACTTCCTTGTGTTGGGTGTGTAGGTATTGTGAGGCCAAGCAAGAGAGATCTTGTGGAGGTGTCCATAGCTTTGTGGTTGAACTCACCAGCTTAGCAATTCTTCCTTTCCATTGCCTTAGCAGCCTGATAAACCCAACTGTGGATTGGCTTGGCTCAACGTTGATGTGTATTTGGCTATGTGTGAGCTTGCTGTTCCTTTATTCCTTGTAGAAATCATGCCCAGCTCGGGGGTGGCAGTTGTGCTGAGAGATTGATGAGCACAACTGGCCTATGGTTGGGTGGAACGTTGCAGCGACATAGCTAGTTGCTCGGGGCAACTCATTTTCAAGATAAGTGCTCTCTTGTATTAACTCTGCAAGGTATTGTTTTAAAAATTATTATGAACATATTGAATTAGATTTGCTTCTAATGTATTTTCATACATTATACATTTGCATATGTATTTTTAGTTTCAATGCGTTCTGTTTATGTTCATGGGGCTAGATGCCCGGTTATGGCCACGATGGAGAGGACGTGACAGACTCTACATGTGTTTTGGAGAAAACCCCATTCTTTCAAAGAGATCCTCAACTTCTCCACGTGTCCCTAGCAAAGTGGCCACCATTTTTCTCTTTGCTTCTCAGAACCAGACGATCAGGGATTTGCCGACAATGCTTGATGAGTAGGAGCGACAATTATTTTTCCATGTAATTATTTGGTGCATATAAGTTTGTATTCCTCACTGCAGAGTTTTGTTTTGCACTGTAATCCAATGCTCCAAGGAAATAATTTTCCAAAATTATGGAGGGTTGAGATCTCACATGATGCTTACCGCAGAAAATATCAGAAATAATAGGGGCATTGCAGAGGTGGCAAACATATCCATACAGATTTGTTGGAGTTTAATAACATTTATATAGCATTAGTGCACACTATTTTAAAATTATCTTTACTTTTCACTGCATAACCAACCTCCTTGAAGCATTGTTTGATTTGGTCAAGTTTGATAACCCAAGATGGCCTCGAGTGGTTGGACAATCCATTTTTCTCAGCTGTTACTGTGTTGAATTTAGAGTGGCCCTGTTTGGGGGGCACTCATTTGGTCCTCACTCCTATCCAACAAGTGGAAACTTCTCAGTGGACTAGTTGACTTCAAAATGGATCCACCAACTGACATCCAAAAGTTCCATTAAATCACAAAATCCAACAATGTCCCTTCAACAACACTCTTGACGGATCATGGGGTTGTATTATCACAACACACCCTTATTAACATTACTTAGAAGCCCAAGCATAGACCGGAATTTAACCAACTTTGCCTGTTAATTGATTCATAAAGATATTGGCAATCTGATTTTCTATCTAGCACTACACGAGTTAATACCTTCTCTTGCGCTTTGTATTGCATTCTGATTGTTGCAATATACTGTTTGATTCCAAACGAGGAAATTCAAGCTCTCACATCAAGTTGCGAATCTAGACTAGCTCCAGTGCCAACTTTCACTGGTCCTCTATATGCAGTATCAGGTCAACAACAAAACAACTCTTTGCTTTTAACACGACCAAACAATTGGCCTAGATTCTAGATAAAACACATGTCTAGAATTCTACTTCCAGCCATCCCCATCACTATTGCAGTTGGAGGCTTTATATTCAACCATTATTTTCAAATTTACTGAAATGCTTAATTCTAAGTGGATATGTATTTTTGATATATGGAACAATCCTCTTTATGACCCTCATATGGCTTTCCCTTGGATCCTGGATGAACATGGCAACCAAACTAACATTGATGATGATATCAGTTCTACTAGTGAGTCAAATCTGCTCTGGAGCTGTTGGTACATAGATGCATCAATCTCTGTAGAATCATATTCCTATGTCAATGTAACACCCCATTGATACAGGGTAGAACATGGTTTACAGTGTTCCATTTTGAAATGCCACTATTTGGAGGCACAAGGCATGAGGATCCCCATTGGATAAGGATGATATTTTTGTCTGTTGCATGTCCCAGTTTGTGATGCTCCAGGGATCAAACCACTGTGTTTCTCTATTTTTGAAATGCCCCTATTTGGAGGCACAAGGCATGAGGATCCCCATTGGATAAGGATGATCTTTTTGTCTGTTGCATGTCCCAGTTTGTGATGCTCCAGGGATCAAACCACTGTGTTTCCTTATTTTTATTTGTATCAGAATCCCTCTTTGCATGAGATTTTACCTTGATTTATTGCTTTCCCTTTGTTATTGCGAATGATGTTTTTTTTGTTCAACTATATTTTTCCAAAAGAGAAATGTGGGGATTAAAAATCATATCGCTTTGAGCAAGGGCACTTTTCTTGTAGGGATCTTGTATGATTGTTAATCCATTTATGAATATTTGATCCCATCTTAAAGGTACGTTGATTAAAGGAATATCCGTCTTCATTAGAACGAGCTTCCATACTGATTTTTTGAAATTGAAATCTAGCAATAGATGAACACAATATTTTTCACTCGTATTTGCATAATACACGCCATGGTGGTCTTGAGATTCCACGTTTGGAAAGATTTTACGTTGTTAGTCATTTGGTGTGAGTTAATGTCCCTTCATGAATATTTGCTCCCATCTTAAAGGTATCGTGGTTATGGGAATATCCATCTCCATTAGAGTGAGCTTCTATACTTATTTTTTGAAATTGGAATTTAAGAGAAGGTGAACGACATATTTTCACTCTGATTTGCATCATACATACCATGATGGTCTTGAGATTCCACGTTTGGATATATTTTATGTTGCTACTCTTTTGTTGCTAGTCAATGTCCAAAAGAAACAAACTTTGTGATTTGAGTATCACAGTGAGATTTTTATCCTATATTACATCTGGAACAATTTATACATTTGTCTTAGAAGGGTGGATGACATAACCCTCTTTCATAGTGTATCTAGAGATTAGATCACATTTCATTCTAGATTATGGCTCAGATGAGGAAGTTAGTATGACACTTCCATACCTTTCCATATTGACGCATATTGTTCCTTCCAAGGGAGATATCAACGAAAGAGTGAATATTTTTGTTGTTGCAAGTCAATGTCCAGACGAAGCTAACTTTGGGAATTGAGTATAACTGTGAATTTTATTCTATTTTATATCTCGAACAATTTATACAATTTATACATCTGTCTTTAAAGAATGCATGGCGTAACCTCCTTTTGTACTGTATCTAGAAATCAGATCATATTTCATTCTAGATAATGGCTCAGGAGAGGAGGGAAGTTATTGTGGCACTTCCATACCTCCCATAATGAAAAGGATATTGTTCCTTCCAGGGGAGATATAAACGAAAGAGATAATATTTTCGTTGTTAAGCCATATTAGGACTTTTGGGGGTGGGGGAGTTTGAAATAAAGGTTGATTTCAACATTATTGAATCTGTATATATATCTACGGACTTCCCATTCACGGGGTCTAGAATGCAGATTTTGATCCAGGGAATACTTTTTAAGGTTGTCCTTTTCGACTAGGGCATATTTGGGGAACCCCTTGCAAATGATTTTGTGCCTTGATACGTTGTTAAAATAGTTGTTTTGAAATAATGCCCTTCCACCAAGCATCCTTGCCACTGAGTAAACCCCACATTACTTTTGAATTCATTACAATGCTCCAATGGAGTTTTGGGTCTTTCATCTCTTAGCTTTAGGCTCCTGGGAATCAAACAGTTTTATTTTTACAATGATTTTTTTCATAACCTACCTTTCCATAAAACAATTATGATTAATTTCTTTGTTTCATTTAGGAGCCCGGTTGGTACTGTGACAATGGAAAACATGTAGAGAGGGAGGGGTGGAAATGCAGATCTTTTCATTTACTTTGGGCTTGAGATTTCAACCTTTGTCCTGAGCTACAGTTATCCTTTTCAGCTTTTATAAAACGGGTTCATTTATGTTCTTGATATCTCTGTTGCAACGGGAGCCCCTAAATGGATTAATGACCCCACATGGATGCGTAGAATGGATGATATTCTTGCTAGTTGCAATTTTTTCCAAAGATAATTGATTTTTGGTTATTCAGTTTCCGCTTGATGCCAACAAATAGGTGTCGAGCACCCTTCTAATTCTTTTGGCTATTATGATTGAAACCCCACCCAACAGTGGATTATCATTCACATATGGAGATTGAGAGATGGTTTTGGAGTCCTTGGACTTCCCATTATTGGATTTCCCTACGGTCTCTCAGACTCTAGGGCTCGTCCTAAGCATTCAGTGAAGCCTTGGACAATTTCAATTGTTGGATTTCCCGTTTTAGTCTCTCAAACTCTAGGGCTCTTTCCAAGTATTCAGTGAATATAAAGTATAGGAAAGGTGGACAATTTCAGTTATTGGATTTCCCTTTTTAGTCTCTCAGATTCTATGGCTCTTTCCAAGTACTCGGTGATTATAAAGTACAAGAAAGGTGGCAGGGGTTTGTTTTGCTGAATTCCATGAAAAGCTATGATATACTTTGTGGGACTCATTTATAACTGCGATTGTCCATAGAGAATTGATGTAAACTTTAAACCGGCTTAAGAATTTTCCATCAAAACCTAAACTACCATCACATATAGGAATAATGATTTTCTCTATCAAAAGCACCTTCCCATGTTTACCTGATCACCATTTCTATTTTATCAACCACACCTTATCACCATTTCTATTTTATCAACCACACCAATTGCATTGCTGGTTGAACCATAATAATATTTGATAAATGGATCTACGAGGAAAAAGAACACACCAATATTAGTATTTTTATAAGTTTCTTGACTCTAGCAACAATGATCTCAAGAGTATATTTTATTATATGATACACTACAAAGTGAGACTGGCTTGGATCTGGATATGTTGTTACTTTTGGAACAAGGTCAAAGGAAGCTGGAATTTATCTGACCAGTTTTACTTCCAATTCAAGATTCTTTAAACATTTTAATTATGTGTTCTTTTGAGTTCCATGAGATCCCAGAATGTTTGGTAGAATTTTGTTGTGAGCCATCTGATCGATGGGTACCTCCCTTACCTCTTCATCTATAATTACCTTTTTAAAATAGATTACCTTTGGGATATGTGAGAAGCTTTTGTTGTGCCTCGACCCTTGAGATTGGGATTTGTTAACAACTTATAAAGAATAAGTGATATAGCCTTGGTTTGGAATTTCAAAAGGTGAAATTGCTATTTGGGATATTTGCTATTAGGTTGTTCCTTGTGTTGTTTGCTATTATATAGAAGTAGCATGTGTATTTGTTACATGATTTAAACCAAACATCACAAAATTCTAACTCTCAAGGTGAATCCATGAATTTGTCTAATTGTACAACAAAAATTTGACATTTTAGGCAAGTTTTTGAAATAATACGTGGAGAAAAAATCATAAATTTTAAAACATGAAAAACCTAGTATGAATTATAAAAATGAGAAATTTATCACTAGATAAAAGTTTTAACGATGAATTTACAAGGACCAAGTCTGCTATCTTTTATGGAGAAAATGAAGGGATTTCATCTTTTGAGAGTTTCAAAATTAGGGAAGAATATTAGAGTTTGAAGGGATTTCATCTCCTTAAAGTTTAAAAATGAGAAATTTATCATTGGGTAAAAGTTTCAACGATGAATTTACAAGGACTAAGTTCGCTATTTTTCATGGAGGAAATGAAAGGGATTTCATCTCTTGAAAGTTTCAAAATGGGGGAAGAATATTAGTGTTTGAAGGGATTTCATCTATTTAAAGTTTAGAAAGTTTAAAATTAGGAAAGAATATTAGAATTTTAAACCCTCAATTGTTGGTTTCAAGGTCTTTTTTGACTCTACCCATTGATTATGGTTTTCAACTTTTGATTTAGGGTTTAAGCCTTTGATCGAGGTCTTAAATTCCCATTTGAAATTAATTCTTGATTGAGGATGTGTAATCCATCTCCACATAACTTGCTTGCCAAAAACGTGACCCACCTTTAAGAATTCAGTATCTTTCCTCTTATTTGTAGCCAGTGTGTCTCTTCCCTCTACCCTCATATTAGTCAATGTACGACCACCTCAATTTTGCTTTGTGATTGGTGACATAGGTTTTACTTCCTTTCATTGTAATCCAAGCCCCATATTGTAGATTTCAGATCACTCCTTATGGCATGCATGAGGTGTAATTCTTTACTTCCACATGAATTGTAATGGTTCGTCTTTGTTGTAGTTGGTGGGAATTGGTAGACCTAACATATGATAAGTTGATATTTTTTTTTGAGTATTTACCATGGCTTTAGATGCGATATGTGTATTTTTGCATGCATATTCATACGTCACTAGTAATTATGTTTCAATATATGTTACATGTGCACAATAGGGGTATCATATGATGTTATGTGGTTGTATGCTCCTTAACATGATGTTATGTAGATCTTTGTTAGTTGATAACATTTGTTTTTATTATGCTTAGGGCGATGTCGACTTATGATGACATGTAGTGGTTGGTATGTGGTGCATTCATATTCATGGTGATATGTTGATATGATTGCGTCGAGAAAGTGCATTTCTACAACTTGGGTTGGGGGAAGTGCTCATTTGGCCCATAAAAAAAATAAAAAAATGAAAAAAAAAATGAAAACAAAAAATTAAAAAACAAATAACAAGAATGTATGCATAGAGCGTTGTAGCATAGTGGGACCCTAGGTGGGGGAAAGTATTTGTTTGTCCCATAAAAAAAATTTTAAAATAAAAAATAAGTACATGAATAACTGTGTTGTAGTATAGTGGTGAGAGGGATGTGCTCTAGTTTAGTTGTGAAATGTTTGCAGCTTTGATCCCTCTCGATGCTTTGTAGAAGAGTTAGATGGGTCTATACTAATGTTATTTATAATGGCGTGTCATAGTTAGTATGTGATTATTTGTTAATCATGATGATAGATTTTTTGTTGGAACATGGTTGATTGCTATACATGATGATATGTAGTAAGTTAGTATGTTGTTGTTTTGCTAAATGATATAATGAAGTTATGCTAGTTATGACCACATGTGTTGGTTGGCACGTAATATTTTGGTATTTATGATTATATGTTGATGTTAAGTTCTTATGTTGGCATGCAGTTCTTTACTAATCACGATGATATCACAATTGTTATGTTCTTATGTCAGCATATGATATTTAGCTTGTGGTCCTTTGACATATCATGATGATATGTTGCAATGGTGTGTAGTAGGTAGCATGTGATTCTTTGTTATTCATGATGATATGACCATGTTATGTTTTTATCTTGGAACAAAGTTGTTTGCTATACATGATGCTGTGTACTTAGTATGTTGTTTTATGCTATTAATGGTATAATGGTGTTATGTTACTTATGATGGCAAGCATTAGTTAGCATGTGATTTTTTTTTTTGAATGGGAAGGAAAATTGTTTTAAACCAGATCTCGACATTTCAAGCCACAATATGGGCTCATCTTTAAGAGAGATGCGTCTTCATATCACGGAGAAGGAAAATAAATATAGAATATGTTTAAAAGGAATGTTCATATCATAGAGAGAAGGCAAATAAATATAGAATATATTTAACATATAGTGGACAACAAATTCTTTTAGTTGTTTGTTTTCTAATGGGGGATTTTGATTTTTTTTAATTTTATAAAGGTTTTTTTAGTTTGTTTGATGATTTTAATTAATTTTCTATATTTTTTTTGAAATTGCAATTAATTATAAAACGCAAATTTCAATTTTTTTTAATTAATTAATTAAAAATCTTTTAAGAATTTTTTAAATTGTTTTACATTAAAAATGGTTTGCAAGAAAATCTTATTATATTTTAGTATAATTTTGAATCAAAATTAGTTTATTGAAACTTTTTTATTTAATTTTTTTAATGATTAACAATATTATTAACAATTATGTGTACCTAATAGTTAAAGGAGTTTAATTGTCAATCTGTCAAAGTTTTCTTTCCAACCACCATTGCTATGGATCCTCTTGATCTTGATCCAGACGAATGCAGAGCCTGGTTGGATGCGGGCATTTAGCGGGTGTTAGCTTCGCATCCTCCTAGTAAACCCCCTCCAGCTGATCCAAGATTTGTGAAACGCTTAGAAGATCCAGAAGTGAAACTCTCTACAACTTCCAAATTCAAAGCAGTCCCGTTATATGAAAGAGGTATGGTTGGGCACTTCACTAGACTCTGGCCATCTCCTAGCTCCATCGAGATTTGGTTAAACAAAAACTAGTGACCTCTCATTCAAGGTGAAGTACAACAAAACCTCTGTGGTAGAGGCTTTTTTGTTTTTTTGTTTGAAAAAGAAGAAGATAAGGATTTCATCTTTAGGAATGGGCCATACTTTATGGGGCCAAGAGGCATGTATTAGAACAAATGAGATTTAACATTTGATCGAGAGAAAGACTTCCCTCCTCTGTTCTAGTCTGGGTCAAGCTCTCTCATCTCTTGCTGCACTGTTGGAATGATGAAGACCTAAAAACCATTGGAAATTCCTTAGGAAAATATGTAGACAAATCGAAGCCCAAGCCCCCCATGTTCTCATGCATTAGAATATGTGTTGAGGTGGATGGGGAGAAAGGCCTACCAGAAGCAATAAACCTTACAATGGAAGGTTGGAGCCACTTACAAATAGTAGATTATGCGCAGATACCCTTCAAATGCAAAAAATGCCATGAATATGGATATTTCGCCAAATCTTGCCCGAAAAAAGCTAGACAGTAGAAGGGGAAAACAAAAAAGAAGAGTGGAATGAAGTTCACAAAAGAAAAGGAAACAGAGTGGGTCAAAGCCAGGCAACCACCCCAGCAAAAAAAAAAATCCATAGAAAACATATTCCAAACATTAGAAACAGTAGAAGATGAAGTAGTCATACCAAAAAGTGAAAAGGAGAACAGTTTAATAAACAGAAAAGAAGATGAAACTGTCTTGATGGAAATAGGACAAGAGGGAAACCCTAATCCTGTACTACCCCAGCAAGCCTACATCGAAATACAACCAAAAACCTCCTAGACTTTTGGAGGCTCAGTAACAAGATCTAGAGCCAAGGCACACATGGAAGAAACATTAGAAAGAAAATAGGAAGAATTAGAGCAAACAAGTAGAAAAGGGAGACATCCCAACAAAGTCTTAAGAGAGATGGAAGCAAACAGAGAAAAGGTAGCAGGAAAGCAGTCCAGTCTGGATCATCTGGTTAGATCTCACCCTGATGAAAAACATATAGGAGAAGTATTGGAAAATAGAAAGGAGAGAGTACTGCCCCAATCAATCAAGAAATAATGAAGCGTGTCTCTTGGAATTATAGAGGATCGGGAGGAAAACATAAGTTAGAGGAAATAAAAAGGTTAAAGCAAAGTGAATCAATGTCTATTCTCGCAATTCAGGAGACAAAAATGCAAAAAGAAGATTGTATAGCAGTCATGAAAAAGATTTGGAAAACATGAGAAGGTATTGTTGTAAGCTCTCAAGGAGCTTCAGGAAAAATAGTAACTTGGTGGGATTCAAATACATATAAAATCCTCTCTAAAACAAAAGATCACCATTGGTTGTTTGTAGAGCTTGAATATCTCAGCACCCATGAGATCTTTTGGTAGGCAATATATATGGGCCAACAATTCATGGGCATAAAGAAGAATTTTGGAATAAGTTGAACATGCAAAAACATGGAAAGATGCAACTCACTTGTATAATAGTTGGGGACTTCAACGCAACCATATCCTCTGAGGAGAAGAAAGGAGGATCCAAAGTCTAGGATCCCTTTGGAGAAAGGCTGGAAGATCTTATGAATGCTTGGAAAGTCCTTGATATTAAGCCCAAAAATGCAAATACACTTGGAGTAACAAGCGGCTTGGGTCGGGTCATATAATTGCCAGATTGGACAGGGTTTTAGTAAGCACTTCCATCCTTAATGAATCTCTTTTGCCTACTTCGAACATTCTCCCCTCTGCTATATCTGATCATCGTTCTATTGCCCTTGACCTCTCTCCCTTAGGGAACCTCGGGCCTTTTCCCTTCAGATTTTCCTCCACTTGGATCAAGGACACTAGGTTCTATGATGCAGTGAAAAACTCTTGGAACATCTTCATCCAAGGCTCCCCAAGCTACATATGGGAACAAAAGCTAAAAAATACCAAGAAAGGGCTTAAACATTGGATAATGAATCAAGTTCATGATTCTAGAAAGGAGAAAGCAACCCTCCTTAGCAACCTCGAAGACATTCAAGATCAAATGGAAAGGACTGAGATCACCAAGGACTTTTTATGGCAGGAAAAATAAGTTAGCAGAAAGATACAGACTATGCTTCACAAGGAAGAAGAAGACCAACGACTCAGATCCAGATGCCTCTGGTTAAAACAGGAGACCAGAATACCAAATTTTTCCATAAACAATGTAAGGAGTGCAATAGAAAGAATAACATAAAAGAGATCACCACCGAGAATGGAGAAAATATATTCGATGCTGAGGAAATAAAAGTTGAGATCAAAAGCTTCTTTGAGGAACTATACACAGATGAAGAAGAAGTCACAAATGAGGAAATGGAATCTCTAAGCGCAGAGATTCCTAACATTCTCAAGCAAGACATTGACTTCTTAACTCAGCCGATCACAACATAAGACATAAGCAAGGCAGTTTGGGTGATACATCCAGACAAGGCACTTGGTCCTGATGGTTTCACCATAAGCTTTTATAGGAGTTGCTGGCACATTATAAAAAAAGATCTCCTCAGAATGCTAATTTAGACTTGATCACAGGACAAAATTGGCAGAGCCACGAATTCCACCTTTCTAGTGTTAATCCCTAAAGATAAGAATCCAACATCCATCAAGCGTTACATGCTGATATCCTTATGCAACTCTTCTCATAAAATCCTCACAAAAGTAATATCTAACAGGCTCAAAAAAGTAATTTTGCACCTCAACTCAGAGAATCAAGGAGGATTTCTAATCGACAGTCAAATCTATGACAATATACTCCTTGTTCAGGAAGCAATCCACTCCAGTCAAGCTTGAAAGGAAGTAGGTATGTCAATCAAGTTGGACCTTGCAAACGCCTTCGACAGAGTAAGGCGCTCTTTCATATATCAAGTTTTGGATAGATTTGGTTTTCCTCCTAATTTTATCAGATGGATTAAAGCTTGTATAGATAGCCCGTGGGTGGCTCGTTTGATAAACGGGCGACCTACCATCTTTTTTCAAGCCAAAAGAGGCATTCACCAACGCTGCTCGATGTCTCCTTTTCTTTATATTCTAATCATTGATTCTCTTAGTAGAAGGTTAAACATGCTAAAAAATGAAGGAAATATCCATGGTATCACCTTTGTGAGAGGAGTTCAACCCATTAATCACGCCTAGTTTGTAGATAATACCATTGTGCTTGAAAGCCCTTCCACTCAAATCGCCAGAAGGATCAAAGTCTTGTTGGATTTGTTTCTCAAAGTCTTTGGCAGCAAAATCAACTCCATGAAATCTTGGCTTTATGGCTGGAACAACAATCCCTGCACTTTAAGAGACACAACGCAAATTCTAGGCATAAAAGTCAACATTGATTAGACTTCCTTTATTTACTTAGGGATTACAATCACCAAGCGTACTAGTAATTCAATATCCTGAAAGTCTATCATACAGAAGATGAAAAACAAGCTGGAAGCCTTGGGATCTAGATGGTTTAATCTAGCTGGTATGTTAACCATGATAAAATCCATATTATCTTCTTATCCAATCTTCACGTATGCCATCCTTCTAGCCCCCAAGTATATCCTCAATAATATCAGTTAAGAGCTAAGAAACTTTCTCTGGAAAGGAGGGAAAACTTGGGGCAAAAAATTCAATTTGGTAAACTGGGACAAGGTAATGGAGGACAAAACAAAAGGCGGTTAGGAATCAGGGACTCAGGCATGATGAATCTAGCTATGGGAGCCAAGCTGGTATGGAGATTTATCGATGGACGAAAGGAATGGTGGAAGGAGGTTCTTAGGAAAAAATATCTTAAAAGACCAAGGTCAAAGTGCATAGACATGGAGTGGACGGGAAAAGGCACCTCAATTTGGAACTTATGTAAACTTTTTTCTGGTTTAATTAAAGACAATATATACTAGATCCCTAGCAACGGTAAAAAGATTAATATCTGGATAGACAAAATCTTGGGGCATCATCCCTTTGCAGCTAACACAAATCTAAACAATTTGAGAAGCTGGATGCAAGAACATGGATTAATCAAGCTAAACGATATCTCAACTTGGCACAACAATGGAGAATGGAGAGGATGGAAGAACCTACAACCACCTCCTCATCTCATCAATGAATACAAGTCATTCACATCTCTTCTGCACGATATCGCTCCCTCCAATAGCAGTGCCCAAGATTTCAAGGGTTGGGGAGTGCATGGACATTATACAGTTAAGAAGGGTACACGATTTTGAAAAGCTATGACTACAATCTCCAACCAAACCTTTGGAAAAAGGTATGGAATTCTGACTATATTCTAAAAGTAAATATTTTTATTGGTATTAGCACAAGATACTGCAGACAACTTAAGAAAAAGAGGATTTGAAGGTTCTTCAAGGTGTGCTCTCTGCACCTCTCAAAAGGAAATTGCTCTTCATCTTTTTCTAACTTGCCCCTCGGCCGTCCAAGTCTAGAAGCACACTCTAGGTTTGTTTGTAGAGGACATCTGTCTTCGTAACAATATCAAGGATATGGTGTCAAAGTGGAAAACTCATTATCTTGGCCATGCAAGGAAAAAACCAACTATGATCAGAATCTGGAATACAATTCCTCAAAACACTTGTTGGCAAATTTGGCTCGCTAGAAATAGAGTTATTTTTTATGGAAATAAAATAGAACTGCAAAGAGTTGCTACCAAAATTCATAACATGATTTATGACAAGATGGATACTAAGCAAGTGTCCTTCAAAATGGCAGAGGAACCTAATCCAATGGAAGCAAATTTCTGCAGAAGTCTTTGCATTCAGAGCTCCCCTCAAACCAATCCAGTCATTCAACACTTGGAAATAAGAAAAGAGAAAGAAGAGTTTCTTCAATGGAAAATGAGCTTGCTCTGTCACACACTCTTCTTTGACGGAGCCTCGAAAGGCAATCCTGGGGAGGCAAGTGCGGGTGTGATAATCTTTGGTCCCAGAGGAAATACAATTACTACCTTTGCATGGGGAATTGGATGGAAGTCTAACAATGAAGCTGAATGGATTGCTTTATACTTTGGCATGGAACTAGTTAGAAAGAACAACATAAAAAAAAATCATTGTCTTTGGGGATTCAAAATAGGTCATTCAGAAAATGAGGAAAGGCTACAATCATGGTGCAACCAACTGCAAAAGATTGTACGAGCGCATCTGCCGAAATAACACAACTCTACACGCCACTTATTGCCACATCCCGAGGAAGAACAACGCTTTGGTGGATAAAATGACAAATAAAGGAACTAAGAACAACTTGGGAATTGTCTCAATAAGGGATCAACAACATTATAAGTATGTTCCTTAGGTCCCATGTTCTTTAGGGGTCGTCTAGGCCATGTCCCAATAGCACCCTCGACAATCTCCCTCTTTGCATGTTGTACACGCGTCCCTTGACGCGACAGTATTGGAAATATGGTGGTCACTACCATGTGAAGGTTTTAATGAGCAGTCCCTTCTCTCTGCGCAATGCAATCCCCTGTGAATCACTCGTTCGCTTCTCAGACTTGACAAACATCATGAGTTCCCTCCCCCTTCCTATTTGCATTCTTGTAAAATGGAGTTGCATTCTTCCTGCACCATTCCTCTAGAAAGAGATTTATCCTCCCTCTTTGTAGATTTGCTCAACACTCAGGCTGATTATGACTTGGTTTACCTGCCCGTTAATGACTGCGTAGAAGTTGAGTTGCAGTGGCTAGCACAAGACCAACATTCTTCTACCCCGGCTTCACACAACAGTCACGAATTCACCCTGTAGCGTTGGACTCCCTTCTTGGACACATCCTGTAGTGCAAGTTCAGGAAATCATGGCAACCTCAAAGGATATAGAATAAATTAAAGCTTCTCTCTAAGAAATGCAAAGTGGATTGCGCTAGATTTTTAAAATGGTAGGAACAAGAGTAAACAAGAATAGGGTGGCGGCAGCAGATGCGATATACATTTCAAACCAGTTAGGATGTCATGAATCCAGAATTGGTGACAATACCCAAGACCTGCACGAGCTAGTGGGGAATGTTGACAATATAAAGGAGGAGGTTTAGAAGCTAACCATCATGACACAATGTAGCCATTGCAAAGAATCCCCAGCTGCTGGCGACTATCAGATAGAAGAGCCCTCAGTTGCTCAGTCGACCCGAGGGATTGAAGCTCAAAAGAAATAGGTTTTCTTTTCAAGTTTATAAATGTTTTTATGTATATTGCTAAACAATCAATTTGTTAGGCAGTACCCTTCCATGGGTCTAAAATGATTCAACAAAAAGTCTAGAATTATCTACTTTTATGTTAATAGTACAGAAACTTCTGTCCATCTTTATTTCAATAGTTCAAAATTTTGGTTCCAGACTCTGTAAGGATGGCCGTGCTCAGTTTTTTTATATATATACAAATTTTCTTCGGTTTCTGTTAAAAAAAACAATTATGCGTACATATTAATATTTCTAACCTATTAATGATAGTGACAAATGTATTAGTAAATATTAATATAATAACATTAGAATTTTATTATTTTAGCTAAATGAATATTAATATTAAGGTCTAATATTTAGATGAATTAGTTTTTGTAGGCTATTAAGGTTTATTTTTACTATGTTGTTAATTATTATTATCACTTGTATTATTATTTTTATTCTCATTTAAGTATTATTATTTTATTCTCATTTAAGGATATGTATGACAAGTCTCTAGCACTCACCTAATTTTAACTCATCATCTCTATTGAAATTCTAGGGATGCTTCTCAATTTCAATGGCTTCTCGGATTTTTCTTCTCTTGGAATGATCTTCCTTGGCGATTATTTTTGCTTTTTCGATATAAATGTGATGTTTTAAATCATTTCTCACGGTGTATACTCATGAACAGCATGTGTTTTTTGATATTTCTGATGATATGATGATGCAAAGTTCTTATGTTGGCATGTGGTTATTTATTATTAATGATGGTATCATAATTTTATGTTTTTATTTTAGGATATCATATTTAGAATGCAGTTATTTGCTATTCATTATGATTTGATGACATGTAGTAGATAGCATGTAGTTCTTTGCTATTCAAGATATAATTATGCCATGTTATAAGTAATGCTTTGGTTTTGTGAGGTGAGGTGGAGCTAAATAAGAGATTCATTCCATGGGTTTGGAGTGTTGGTTCATTAAAGATTACGTGGGACTCCATTTTTTTCGTAAGGGAACATGGATATGTAGTTAGGTCTAAACAATAAGAAGGCTAGTTCATCACCAACTTGTTGAGATTTGTACTTATTTGTATATATTAAGTGAAGACTTTACATTCATAACTTTCTCGACTTTCTTGATTCGTAGTTGAATCAAAATAAACTCAAAACTTTCATAACAAACAAACAATACTTTTGTGACTTTTCAGAGATTTTTTGAATTAGCGTATTAGGGAGTCATCCAATGTCTAAAAATGGAATTCCATTGCCTCTCGTTCCACTCCAAAAATTTTGTAGAAGGAAAAGGATCCTTCATCTAGTTGAAGAGTTTGTTTGGATAGATCATCTTCTTGAGAATTCAATTCTCTGTAGACGTGAGTTGAACAAAGTCCATTCACACGATTAGATAGTGGAATGTATGTCCCACATTAAATGCTGCAAACTCACAACATCCCCATTAATTCTTTTAATAGCCCAATCGATGACGGTCTTATAATCGCTCAACACTCGTAGTTTCTTTATGTTTAGCATTTCTTTGAAGAAGAGGAAATTCCACAAGGCCACGAACTTTGCGTTTGTATTTGAACTATGATATGATAATAACGAGTCTAATTGAGGAAAAGGATTTGCTCCATTACCACATTTAGGGGGATGGCTCTCATTGGTCCCATCAAAATAGCCTTGGGGAATGTTGAAATCGGCCAGTTGAGGCATGCTAGGGTTGTGGGAGTCCATATTTACAAAAAAAAGCTATTTAACTAAGCAACATTTTATGGGTTGGGGACAAGCTCAATTACTACTATATTGGCAATTTTTTTGCATCTTGAGATATCGTAATTTTGGGAAGATTGTTGGAGTTATACTTGCTGGTGAAGTTGTGATGATGTACATTCGATGTCTGGCATTGAGTCTCTACTTGGAATTGTGGGGGTTTATGCCAACCTTTTGAGTTTCCCGGGGCTTAGCATACCTACCATATGCTTGGGTGTAGAGTACCATCTACATGAGGCATAGGGTTAGAGACTTGGTTTAGACTTATGTCAAACATTTTACCAATTGTGTACTGGCATCCTTGTACAATGTTTCCCCTCATTGTTCTATGGTGATAGTATGAACTGAACTGTTATTTATCTCAGTACTTGGCTAAGGAATTACATCAATCACTTGCACACCATTGTCTTGTAGCTTACTGCCTGCCTTTGTAACTAGTTTGGGGTTTGGCTTGTGGCTTATGTTTTATGGACTTTTTAAACTTAACATTTACAATGAAGGTACATTTCTAGATTTGACAATGCTGGACAACCCACCACATATATATGTAAAATCACAACGAAGATATATTAATATAACAACAACATTAATACCTTATGAATTATGCTAACAATAATGAAGAATTAAAATTTATAATTTGGGACATTCATAAGGTTTGACCCATAGGATTTTTGAGGCTGAATATAAGCATTGAGACTTTCACCCTTGTACAATCCAGATGGCACACATGGCAATGCTTTTGATGCATATAGTAGCCTTTTTGCAACCCTTAAACATTGAACACCAATTTTATTTGAAGAAGTTAGTGGATTTAATATGGTAGTCTCTAACCGAGTTTGTCTTACAAACTTTGATCTAGCAGATAGAGAACATTCCCAACAAGGAGGAAACCTGACCCAATAGCTAGCAACTTGACCACTTGATGAAGAAAATCAGCGCAACAATTGAGCAACTCGTCCAACAAGGAAAATACATCCTCTAAAGGTATTCGACTCTCTCTTGGCCAAATTTCCATGCCCAAGTATACACTCGACCTAGTAAGGAGAATCGACCTCTAATAAACAAGAAAATCATGCCAATGAGAGAAACCAACCCTTTAACTAACAACTCTAAGTGGTAGATGTATAATTGGAGATGAAAATAAGCCTCAATGCTCTTCTATAAAATCACCACAAACTCTAAAATATTCTCTATATTCGTAAGAGTAACTGAATATCCCTTCACGACTATGAAGAACAATGACGGAATTGAAGTGATCTCCTCCTTTGGATAGCTAGGGTGGATTTGTTTCACCACCAAAACTATTTCACCCTTAAGGTTTTCGTCCCAATAGTAGTAAGTTACAAGAGCTCTCCAAAGTGTTTTTTCAATAGTGAAAATAATATGAATGAGGTCAATTTCCTCTTTTAAACTCATTTTTCCCCTTTTGGCCACTTTTACATTTTCCTTGCCACTTCTACTTTTCTTCACTCAACTTTTATTTAAAGTCACTTTATAAAGCCAAAGTCACTTTTAAGACTCCATTAAATAATTATAAAGTGGCTTTATAAATCCAAAGTCACTTTTAGGACTCCATTAAATAATTATAAAGTGACTTTATGAAGTGGTCATGTAATGTTCCCTAAGTCACTTTATAACCCCATTTTAAAGTTAATTACTCAACGTCACTTTTTGATTAATTACTCAATGTCACTTTTTGGTGTTGCTTTTTCCTAGCTGACATTGAATAATTAATGAATCCCTCTGATCGAGCAACATAGTGCAGGAGGCATCTCCGCAAGCAGAACAAGAGAACTCAAAATTGAGGACATTACAATCCTCCCTTCCCAAAGATTGCTTGTCCTCAAGTGATGCCATTGTCACTCCTTGATAAATCAAGCTGCACTAATATGAATTGAGTATGATCCCAAGGTCCCAAACCAACCTGAAATATGGGGAACACCTAGTACTAACAATATTGTATTGCAAGGTACTGACAAAAGAGACCCCCTGAGGGCTACCTATCAATAGAGAAATCAGGTACTGTGAAGTCTAAGTCCACCTCTCAAAGTATCACCCTCCTAAGAATCCATTCCAATGCACTATAGGAGTAAGATCTTGATAGTAAAATTTGACTCCCTTGTCTGTATTGGCCGCCAAATTATCAAACCAAGAAGTCTCAGGGTCCCATGCTATCCTCAGGAAGAACACATGTTAAATTTTCATATGTTTAGCTAGGACATCAATATTTCATTTCATTTTCATAACAAAAGCATATAAACAGGATCACTGAACCTTCTGTCTTGGTGGTAGGGTTTACTAGAGGTTTGTAGATTTTTGTGGGGTTTATTGGCTGCCACGGTTCTCTATCAGTAATGGAGGATTTGGAGGTAGTTGATTATTCCAGTGACAGGCTGGAGAGCACTGACATCTGGGCGGTGCCAGGTGGAGGGTTGTTGGAGAATATGGTGGAAATCCCTAGGCTGGGTCTGGATGTACAGGTTCCGGTTAATTTTACGCCGTTGGGGCTGGAAGAATTTTCATCCCCTTCTTCTTTCCTTGTTTCTTTGCCGGTGGATCATGTTTCGGCTATTTCTCTGGTGGATCCCTATTTCCAGTGGTCTGATGGTTTATTGGGGCCCTCAAGCTGTTCGGATGAGGGGGTTTCATTGTCCTAGAACTTAGGGTTCTCGCCGTCTACTTTTCAGAGAGCTTTTGTGGCTGATGTTGGTCGTGTTCAGGCGTCTGTAGGTGGGGTTTTTGGTCAGGAACTGCAGGGTCAGGGTTCTAGTGGTGACTTCGCGAAGGAGGATTGGAGGGTGCCGTTGGCTGCTACGGAGCATCATGGGTGTGGCTCTCCCAGAAGGGTTCTCTCGGATGGTGGTCAAGGGGACTCGGGTGAGCCGACAGGGAAACAGGATGGGGTTCCTAGTAATTCTAAGGGTCGACATAAGAACTGGATCAAGAAGAAGCTGGTTCGAAATTATGCGGTTGGCGAAGATTTAGCTTGGGACAACGTTCTGAAGATGGCGAAGTGTTCTCTGGTCGGGCGGGTTATGGGGTGCAATTTTGCTAAAAAGACTATTCAAGATTGGGCTGCGGCTTCATGGGGCAAACAATTTGGTTATATTCTGGAGATAGAGATGTTGAATAGAGGCTGGTTTGCCATTAATCTGAAGAAGGAGGAGGATTGTGGATGGATTCAAACCAAATGTTGGCATATTGATCATTCACCTGTCCTTTTGAAGCCATGGAACCCCCTTTTTGATGCTAGCAAAGAGAGGGTGGACGTAATCCCTATATGGGTGAGATTACCAGCGCTTCCTCTCCATTTCTGGGATATGTATCATTTTCGGGGGATTGGTGATATTCTTGGAACCCTTCTGGAGGCCGATCTTTCCTATCTCGAAATGAAGGAGAAAAAGGTGGCTCGTATTCTGGTGAACTTAAATATCAGGGCGGGTTTGGCAGAATCTATTATCTTGGAATGGGGACCGAATCCCATTACTTAGGTATTGGATTATGAGAATGTCCCATTTCGATGTAGGAGGTGCCATGTCTATGGGCACCCGGTGGTGTCTTGCAAATTGCAGGTGCGTTCTCACATTGGTAGTCGACGGAAAGGTGATTGGGTTGCACGTGATAAACCCTCTGAGCTGCCACATGTGGGTTTCGGCCCTTCTCAGTCCTCGGCGGACGATTTGGTCGATGAACTGCCTTCTGAAGACTTGGTTTTTCCGGTTTCCGGGGTGGTTGAAGGGACTCTTGATCAGCCAGCGCAGACTCAAATTCTGGTAGAAGACAAGGCTATTGGGGATCCCTCTGGTCTGGGTAACCCTAACTTACCTCTGTTATCTAATGTTAATCTGTTCTTGAATAATGTTTCCTTTCTTGGGTTTGATTGGGTTGATGGTTTGAGGAAGCTTTCTCTTTCGGGGCAGCATGGCCTTTCTTTGCCCATTGTCACAGATGAGGTCTTTTTGGGTTTGGGTTCTCAATCCGTTGCTACCATTTCTGATTTTGATCCTGTCCAACCTGTTGCTACTCTTTCTGAATTTGACCTTGTCCATCCTATTTCATTGGAAAGTCCCCCTTTTGCTGTTGTAAACCCTGCTCCTGAGATTTGTTCAGAGGAGTCTTGTCTTTCCCCTCCAGACTCTATGGAGTCGGGTTATTTTTTAAGATCCTGCCACAAACCTGCTCTGGGGTTGGGTAAGAGTTCCTCGACGGTGAGAAAAGGTAGAGGTAGGAAGTCAAATCTTTTCAAGGCCCAATCCAGAGCCAAGGAGGATCTATTGGGAGGTTCACAAATTTCGATTGAAAAGGCCCTTAGAGCGGAGATGGCGAAGAAGAAAGGTCGTTTATGAAGCTCATGTATTTCAACTGTCGGGGGCTGGCTAGGCCTGGAAAGAAATCAGCCCTCATCAGGGTGCTTACTCTTGAACATCCTGATGTGATTATGCTACAAGAGACTCTAGGAGCATGTGAGGTGATTCAGGGGAAGCTGGAAAGCTGGTTACCTGGGTGGTCATTTGTGACTTTGGATGCAAAAGGCCGATCTGGGGGACTGGCGGTGGCTTGGAGAAATTGTTGTGTGAAGATGATTAACTCTTGTTGTTCAGAGGCAGTGTTGGGTGTTGAAGTTTTTTCTGAAGAATTGGGGATTTCTCTTACAGTGCTTAATATCTATGGTCCTTATCTTAACAGAGCTTCTTTTTGGGATTCACTGCTTCAAAATCCGATGGTTAATGGTGATTCGATTGTGATGGGCGGTGATTTAAATTTCTCCCTGGGACATAATGAGGTTTGGGGTCCTCATGCTCAGGTGGATTCCTTGGCGGGGGTTTTTGTGCAGAAATTGATGGAGAAGGGTTTGCTGGATATTGAACCTGTAAAATTAAAACCGACTTGGAGAAATAATCGTTGTGGGGATGCTAGGGTGGCTAAAAGAATTGATCGATTTTTGGTAGCAGAGCAGTTGGTGGACTGTTTTTTCTTGGTAAGACAATGGGTGGGCAGTGGGGGTCATTCCGACCACTTCCCTATCTTCTTTGAAATCAAAAAGGGGCCCAACAATCCTCCGAGCCCTTTAAAGTTTAATAAATGTTGGCTACAGGAAGAGTCATTCAAAAATCTTTTTCTTTCTCATTGGAACCCTATTGAGAGGGAAAATGACAGATCGGCTGCATTACAGTTTGCAGACAATATTAAACGCCTTAAGGTGTTTATCAAGGAGTGGGCAGTAGCGAAGAGAAAAAGAGATGAGGCCGAGCTGAAGTCTATTGAAGCAGCTCTTCTATTGATCTATGAAGGAGATGGAGGTGGGTTTTTAACACAAGAGTCTAAAGAGGCATTGTCAAGGTTGGAGGGCAGGCACAAAACTCTTTTGTTGGAAAAAGAGGAAGCATGGAGACTTAAAAGTCGAGCGATTTGGTTGGAGAGTGGAGATGATAACACTAAGTTTTTTCATGCCTATGCCAGAGGTAGGAAGGTGGCAAATACTATATGGAGTCTGCAGGACGAGGAGGGTTCTTCATTCGTCTCTTTTGAAGAAAAGGCCAGATGTGGGGTGAATAATTTTCAGCATTTGTTCAAAGCTTTACCTCAGGCCTCAATTGAAGAGGTTATTAAACTGGCACAGTGTTTCCCTCGTTTTGTGGATGAAGAGGGAAATAGGGACCTTATGTAGGAAGTTTTGGAAGAAGAACTTAAGGTGGTTATGGGAAGTTTTCAGAAAGATAAAAGTCCAGGGCCAGATGGATGGACTATTGATTTTTTTCTGGCCCTCTTTGATATTTTGGGGATGGATTTGTTGCAGGTGATCGAAGACTCTAGGTCATCTGGATGGATTCTGGCTAGTTTCAATACTACATTCATAGCTCTCATCCCAAAGACTGACAATGCTAGAACCCTATCTGACTTCAGGCCTATCTCTTTGTGCAACTGTGTGTATAAGATTATATCAAAAGTCATAGCCTTAAGACTGAAGGCTATTCTTTCTGAACACATTTCTGCAGAACAGTTTGGTTTTCTGGAAGGTCGTCAGATCCATGAGGCAATCGGGGTGGCTCAGGAAGGACTTCACAGTCTTAAAGCTAGAAGGCTGAAAGGGGCTATTCTTAAAATTGATCTTTCTAAGGAATATGACATAGTCAGTTGGCTATATTTGCGGTTGCTTCTAACCCATTTAGGTTTTGGCATCAATTTTATAAGATGGATTATGTCTTGTATAACTACTGTTTCTTTTTCTGTTTTGATTAATGGAGCGGCTTCCTCCTTTTTTCATGCCGAGAGAGGGCTGAGACAAGGATTCCCTTTGTCTCCGCTCCTCTTTCTTTTGGTTGCTGAAGGTTTAAGCAGGGCTTTAAGAGTTGCACGAGCGGAAGGTCGATTCATTGGGATTCAGATAGCTCCGAATTTAAATATTACACATCTACTCTTTGTGGATGATGTACTGATTTTCTGCTCTGGTACCAGAGGAGAATCTAAGGTTCTTATGGAGATCTTGGATCTTTTCTCAAAGGCCACAGGTATGGAGATAAATGTTGGAAAATCTTCCTTGACTACTCATATGTTAAGACCGGAAGAGGAGGCTGAACTCTTGAGGTTTTTTCCATATACTTTAGCAGGTTTGGAGGATGGACTAAAATATCTTGGATTCTCTTTAAAAGCTAACAAGTATCGGAAACAGGACTAGTTTTGGTTGATTAGGAAGGTTGAGAAACGCCTTATGGTATGGAGTCACAAGTGGCTCTCTAGAGCTGGCAGATTAGTTTTAGTCAAAGCTGTTTTGGAGGCAATTCCGGTGTATTGGATGTCTTTATCTTGGATACCGAAAGGGATCCTTGAAAGGATTAGGAGGATCTGTTTTAGATTCCTTTGGAGTGGACATAAAGAAGATCAGACTACTCCTTGGGTGAACTGGAAAAGGATTGCTGTTCCAAAAGGTTTTGGAGGATGGGGTCTTAAGGACATTTTTATGTTTTCAAAAGCTTTGGTTGCAAAGGGAGGGTGGCGATTGTTAAAATCTAGCAGCCTGTGGACACGGGTGATTAAACAGAAGTGTATATATGGTGAGAGTCTTCTGGAGTGGATTAGAAACCCTCGGAAGTCTCATGCAGGAGGCTCGGTGATTTGGAAAGCAATAGTGAACTCTTTTGATCTGATCGAAAACAATTTGGCTTGGGATGTGGGCAACGGGGAAAGTGTTTTGATCGGCAGGGACCCATGGATGGGCAGTTTTCAACAACATCTTCTTCCTCCTGATGTTATTGAGTTGTTAGGTCTTCAAGGGGTAGTCACGCTAAATCATTTAGCTGTTCCAAGGCTCAATGAACCGTGGAATCAATTATGGAGAAGGGATGACTCCTTTGGTTTGGGAGTTCGGGAGACTGTCATTATGGAACAATACCTTCGGGAACTGGTGCGGTATAATATTATTCTTTCTGATCAAAATGATTCATTGGTGTGGGAGGCTGATCCGGGGGGAGTTTATAGTCCTAAGGCTGGGTATCTAGCTCTTAGTGCAGGATTGGAACAAAGGGATGAAGTTTGGTGGTGGAGGCCTTTGTGGAGGCTTAAATGCCTAGCCAAAACTAAGCTGTTCATGTGGTGTGTTTTGAATAATAAGGTTCCTACATGGGACGTTCTTCAGAAGCGCTCTTTTCAGGGTCTGGGATGGTGTGTTTTATGTAAAAGGGAGCTGGAAACTACTCTGCACTTGTTTCTTACTTGTTCCTATATTCTTGATGTCTGGAAGGAAATTACCATTTTGGTTGGTTTTAACTGTCAGTGGGAAGGGGCAACTGTTGGGGATGCTTGGGAATCATGGTGGAGGAGAACAAACCAGAAACAACATAAATTACCTTTGCTGGTCATTTGGGGGGTTTGGTTGGCATGTAATCAGGCTATTTTCAAAGATGTCTCAAGCATCCCGGCTATTACTGGTACTCTGTCAGTGGGCTTTTTTAATTCTTATCCGGAACATATCAGGGCTGTTAGAGAACGAAGGTCATTAGCATGGGAACTAGATAGATCTATTCCGTGGGCTTTCTTTGATGGGGCAGCCCAGAACAATCTGTGTGGTGGGGGTGCAGTTCTCTATCTAACTGATTCTCATTTCTTTGTTATGTCTTTGGGGCTTGGGGGAGGCACAAATAATTTTGCTGAATTAATGAGTCTCAAAATGCTGCTGATGTTTGCTTTGGAGAAAGGGTGCACTGCACTTAATTTTCTTGCGGACTCTTTGAATGTTATAAACTGGATCAATCATACACAAGAGTGTAGGAATTTGATATTAGCACACATTATATCTTCCATTCGGCAGCTCCTCCTTCGATTTGATACCTTTTCGTGCCGCCATGTATACAGGGAAAATAACCAGGAAGCGGACAAAGCTTCCAAGGAAGGGCTCCGGCTGGCAATGGGAATTTGGTTGATGAAAGAAAAAATTGAAGGCATTGTTCAGACTTTTTATCACAGGCCGTTCATTGATATTATATGAGTTGATAGTTTTTTGATGGTAAAACAGAGACTGTTTTTAGTCACGGGTTGCTTTTTTTGGTTAATATTTTACATGAATAATGATGTATAGCTGAAGCATAGCTTATTAACAGTGATATGCTCTTCTAGCATATATATGACAACTGATTTCTGTTTACCGACCGTTACAGTGTTTTCAGAATGCTGACTGTGTTTACCGGCTGATTGATATGATCTATGGGTTTGATATCGCTTATTATGTTATCAGGGTATGCTCTTCCAGCATATATATGATAGTTTGTTTTTTCTGATTACCGATCTGGTTCTTTTGATCCTGTTGGCAGAACTTGAATCGACGGTGGGTTCAGGTCACTATTGATGTTTTAATGATGACTGTGTATATTCGGTTGATCGATATGATACTATATTTTGTGGAAATCTTTAATGTAAAGATCTATCTAGCTACTTGTGAACAAAGCATATGTTTGCTTACTTTGCATTTATATTACAGAAGACTGGGCAGTATATCTATTGGATCCATTTTTTGGACTCTGGAATTCACCTGGAAGTGAATATATTGAATGTAATTTTGATCTCGAAAGATGAATGAAATTACGCTTTTTTTTCTTGGAAAAAAAAAAACAGGATCACTGAAAGATAGAAAAGCACAACCATACAAAAGGAACACAAAGATTTATCCTGGGAAAACCCTAAAGGGAAAAACCCAGCAAAAGCTTCCTCAATATAGATGCCCCAAAAAGATAAAAGATAAAACCAACAAGGAGATCAAATCCTGATCCTCTTCCTTCTCCAGCTACTTTTCTTCTCCACTAATGCGCTACACAAGTGAGAGTGTGTGCTCCAAATGAGGAGCACCACACCTCTATTTATATTCATCCGTTCACTTTAATTAACTCATCCGACATGTAGGCTCGAGTTACACATGTAGGCTCAAGTAACCACACTAGGGTTCTATTGACCCACCTTTACAATTAGAGGGGACTACCTCATGACTCTTATTAGTTCTTACGATTAGAAGCATTGGGGTACAAAGTAATACAAGTGGTTCTCCCGATAGGACCCTTGAGGACCACAAAAGATACATATAGAATATTCTTCGAAGTTACAATATTTCAACACTCCCCCTTAACGAGAAGGGTATTCTACAACAACATCATCAACAACAATAATAGGAGAGAGAGAGATAGGAAATCATCAACATCATCAGGGTAACACATCTATAAATCATTGGAAGCTTTTCAACATCATATAGTCTTCGTCTTCAGTTTTCAACAACAACAACTTTTGATCAACATCAACATATTTTGAACTTTTGATCAACACAATCTTCAACACTTTGACCTTTCGATCAGCAGCAACATCTTCAGCACTTTGACCTTTTGATCAGCAACATCTTCAACACTTTGACCTTTCGATCAGCAGCAACATCTTTAGCACTTTGACCTTTCGATCAGCAACATCTTCAGCGTTTTGACCTTTTGATCAGCAACAATGTCTTCAACATTTTGATCTTTCGATCAACAACAACTTCTTCAGCATTTTGTTCTTTCGATTAGCAACATCATCATATCCTGATCAGTAACATCGTGATCAGCACCATCATCATACTTCAATTCTCGAACAACATCATCATCATCATATTTTGATCTTTTGATCAGTACGTCATCATCATCATACTCTGATATTTCGATCAGTACATCATCATCGTCATACTCTGATCAGTACATCATCATCATCATGCTCTTATCTTTTTGATCAGTACATCATCATCATGCTCTTATCTTTTTGATCAGTACATCATCATCATCACGCTCTGATCTTTCGATCAGTACATCGTAATCATCATCATCATCATACTCTGATCTTTCAATCAGTACGTCATCATCATCATAAAAACATCATCATCATGAAAACATCATTAACATCAATACATCAACATCATCAAAACATCAACATGATCCTTCCTTTCAGAATTACGGGATTTAGGTCTTTACGAAGTTACCAATGATCCTTCCTTTCGGAATTACGGGATTTAGGTCTTTACGGAGTTACTAACGATCATTCCTTTCGGAATTATGGGATTTAGGTCTTTACGGAGTTACTAATGATCCTTCCTTTCGGAATTACGGGATCACCACATTTGTAGAACTCAAACAATCCTTCCTATTGGAATTACGGCATCAACACATCTGTGGAACTCAGACAATCCTTCCTATTGGAATTATGGGATCAATTTAATGATCCTTCCTTTCGGAATTACGAGATTTAGGTCTTTACGGAGTTGCTAAAGATCCTTCCTTTCGGAATTACGGGATCAACACATATGTGAAACTCATACAATCCTTCCTTTAGGAATTATGGGATCAGCACACGTTCTCGAGTACTGAAGTCACTGGATCCGTTCTGAACCGAAGTTCAAGGATGATACAATCCTACCACATTCACGGGGACCGAGATCTCCGGATACATTTTGAACTGAGGTTCAGGGATGATACAATCCCACCACTTTCACGGGGGCCGAGACCTCCGGATACATTTTGAACCGAGGTTCAGGGATGATGCAATCCACCACTTTCACGGGGGCCGAGACCTCCGGATCCATTTTGAACCGAGGTTCAGGGATGATGCAATCCCACCACTTTCTCGGGGGCCGAGACCTCCGGATACATTTTGAACCGAATTTCAAGGATGATGCAATCCCACCACATTCACGAAGACTGAAGTCACCGGATCTATTTTGGACAGATGTCCCAGGATGATACAATCCCTCTTCATTCTCGAGGACCGAGGTCACTGGATCACTTTTGGACAGATGTCCCTGGATGATACAATCCCTCTTCATTCTCGAGGACCGAGGTCACCGGATCACTTTAGGGTAGATGCCCAGGGATGATACAATCCCACTGCAACATCACTACTCCCCCTTTCGAGGAAGGTTCTTCCGAACCACCCAAAGCTTGTCTCGAAAGTGTTCGAACTTTACTTGAGACAGAGGCTTCGTCAGCACATCATCATCTAAACCATCATCATCTACATCTTCAGTATGTGAATACTGAACTATCACCATTTGTATCTATAGTATGTGAATACTGAAAGCATCATCATCTATATCTTCAGTATAGAAATACTGAAAGCATCATCATCTCTATATTCAGTATAGAAATATGGAATCACCATCATCTACATCTACAATATGTAAATACTGAAACATCATCATCTGCATCTTATCTCGTATGTAGAAATACTGGATTTCTATGTGTTACAACGGAACACAGGGTTCTCTATCATCACAACTCTGGTTATCTCATAGAATCATTGTAGTATCCATCTTCAGGTCAAAGAGACCTGATATCAGCTTCTGAAGCCATATGACTTCACAACTTAGCAGAGCAATCTGCTATGTATTCTGCTTCAGCCGTGCTAAGAGAAACACTGGCATGTTTCTTGCTAAACCATGAACTCATAGTAGACCCAAAAGCATCTATTTGATGTGCTTTTCCTGTCTGAGATACTTCCAGCCCAATCTGCATCTATGTAGCCACACAGTCTATACTCATGGCTACCATCATAGTATAAACCAAAGTCTATAGTCCCTTTCAGATATCTCATCACATGTTTTACAGCTACTGGGTGAACCCGTCTTAGTTGAACAAGATATTGACTTAAGGTGTTCACAGCAAAACAAATGTTTGGTCTGGAATTTGTTAAGTACATCAATGACCCAATGATCTGTCTGTAACGAGTCACATCCACTAACTCTGATGAGTCATCAGCTAACAGCTTCAAGTTGGAGTCCATGGGTGTGGCCATGACTTTGCATTCCAACATATTGAATCTCTTCAATATCTCTACCGCATACTTTCCCTGGTTGAGAAATATTTCTTCTGAACTTTGCCATACTTCTAGACCTAGGAATAATGCATTAACCCAAGATCTTTCATCTCAAATTATTCTGCTAGTTTCTTCTTGCTTTCCATAATCTGTTTCTCATTCCCTGTCAAGATTAAGTCATCCACATATAATGACAAGATGACAGGTTCATCTTCTACAACCTTGTAGTAAAGGTTAGGATCGACTTTACTCTTGGCAAAGCCCATGCTCATCAGGAAACTATCTATTCTTCCATACCAAGCTCTGGGAGCTTGCTTCAGGCCATAGAGGGCCTTCTTCAACTTACATACTTGATTCCATCTGTCTTCAACTTCAAATCCTCGTGACTATTCGATGTAAAAATCTTTCTCAATGATACCATTAAGGAAGGCTTGTCTTTACTTCATCATGGAAGAAACTACCATGATAGCTCTGAAGGAAGTGTACCTTGCTTCCTAGAGTAACTATCTCTTCAGAATTAATTCCCTCTTTCTGATAGAAACCTCTAGCCACAAGTCTTTCCTTACTTCTATCAACAACATAATTTATCTTGCAAATCCATTTGGAAGATACCACATTCTTGTTTTCTGGTTTGAGTACTATATCCCAAACATCATTCTGGTATTTTTTCATCATAACATCTTCCATGAGTTCGTCTTGTCAGGTCATCAACATATCCTAGTCTTCTGCATTCAACCTTGAAGGTTGGAACCCACTTTACTCTTGGTAAAGTCTCGATCCATGAGGAAGCTGTCCATCATGTTGTACCATGTCAAACTCAGATATCTTCTGTAGTCACTCCCCCTGAAGTGGAGTATCATCTTCCCTCTTCATTCTGTACAAGATGTTCTATGCTTGATATATACTGGTCAATAGAGTATGTCATTTCATAGTCTATTCTTTCCGAGGCAAATCATGAACCTTGCTTTGTACACTTGTTCTTGTAGATCCATATGGAATATACTACGTACTTCCTGTTATGTCTCAAAATCATATCGTATACATCATTCCCCATGATCAACTATTATTATTTGATCATAGCTTCTTTCATAGCATTCTTTTCTTCATCTTGAGTTATCTCTTGTACCCATGGTGGTCTTCATCCTTCGAGGTGGATCTACAGCTCTCTGAAGCTCTTTCTTTCGTCATGGTGTCTTTGACCTTGGGAGCTTCATATTGAATTGTCATCACTTGTTCTTCGGAACAAGTCTCATCCTTCTTTTCTTGTAGGAGGTTGTACATGACCTTTCCTACAATTCAAATGCACCAGTTGCATGGTTAGAACTATTTCATAAAACATATGCATAACGATAAATTCTTATGCATCATGCAACTGTTTAGTTAATACAACATTCATCCATATCTAACAGAAACTTTTCTAGATGCCTTCCATCTCTACCATGATATCATTGAGATTTGTGCACTAATCCAATATGTCAGCAAAGAGGTTTCATTCTAAATAAGTAGCAATGGAGAGACGTATAGCACCATGAGCTACTTACCGATCACATGCATATTAGTAGTATACTGTCATTAATGCAAACAGTCTATCATGCATAACGCATCAACTAAATGTAATCAAATGCATAACAAAACAATATCATGCAATGACAATTGAATACTTATCTTTTATTCGTTTCGTGGGTAGACTCCTTCTTGATCCTTATACTTCATCATCTTCTTCAATCATGACATCATCATTTCTTATCCAAATGATAAGATAGATAAGAGGTTCTTCAAGAATTGAGTTCTTCACATTCCTCATCGCTTGAGGGATCTTCTTTGAATGGTGAGAGCTTGATCTTCAATTGCTCCCATCTTCTTCTTCTCTTCTTATGAGTTGAGCTTCTTCTTCTTCCCAAAGTCTGTTGAAAGTAATTACTTCCTCCTGGCACACATTTCTTGAATGAATGAATTCTATGATCTTGGGAGACCATTCAAGGTGGCTATCACCACTTCTGCATTCTCCACTTCTTCTTCTACCGCTTCAAGATGTTCTGCATTTTGGACCTTCACATTCTTCAATTGTTTTCTCAAAGCCATCTTCTGATTTATGTTCCTATCTTCAAATAGCTTGATCAAGGAATCAAACATCTTCGGTGTCTTTATGGAAGACACTTGTGGTACAATTTGATCTATGATTGAATCAACAATGATCTTCTTGGCCTTGATCAAGTTCTTCTTGTTTAAGGCTTTGAGCCTCATCTCCTTCTGGAATTGGAACCTCTCTACTTATGAAGGTGTCCAATTCATTTTCTTCAGAGAGATCAAATATTTCCATGCTTGAAAGTTTTCAACTTCACCAAGCTTATCATTAATCTGATGTGATAGATCACTTTAAAATGAAAACCTCAAATGCAAATAGCAAAAGATTAGATCTTACCGATTTGAGGTGTCCGTCCTACTTTTGGAGCTAGCTGATCTAGGGTTTGTCAGAGAAACCCTAATTTTCAAAATTTGGAATATTCCAGATCTGATTGGATAGAAAGATAGATCTCTTCAAATGGAGCTGTCCAATGTACTCCTTTTCTGAAAATAGTGGAGGGAAGCTCCCGAAACATGAAGCCCTAGTTTTCCAATTTCTTCTGCAAAAATTCTTGTCACTGTTTCTGTGATATCTCCGAAATTACTGCTCCTCTGTGTCTAAAATTTCGCACTGAGGTAACCTCGCATGTTCCTGATCCAACACCATATGTTTCATCAGAATTGGTTTCACCAATTGGGATTTATGATCATTTGCCCAAGGTGACCTGTTACAGGACTGTTTAGAATAATGAAGTTGTATGGCATGCCACATGTCATTGGTTGATCTTTAGGTTCAGAAATTCGGACCATAGAAAGTAAATTCCATGCTCTTTCTGGAACATCTTTAGGAATTCCATTTGGACTTCTGTAGCCACGCTACAACAATTCTCCCCAGGTGTCTTGTTTAGGGATGAATTCTGGAAGAGGCTGGAACCCTAACTTGGAGGGATCATATCTCCCAGAATATAGCGAATCTGAGGCTGAATTTTGGACACAGTGTAAATCAGGATTTTATATGCGGTCTTTGAAATTTTCAATTCCTGAGCCTTCGCCAATCTCAGGATATAGTGAATGTACCAAAACTTAGTAGTTTTAGTATTTAGGGTTTTTCTCCAGATCGGGGTCAAACTAGGGTTTGACTTTCCTAGAGTTTCACCCAACCAAATTTCTTGATCCAGGTCTCTAAAATTTGATTTTGATGAGGAGAAAAATCCCATGCTGGGCTCACTAAAAAATTCTTCTTCTGTAGAAATACCTAATTTTCCGCACCAAAACTGAAAATGCTCAGAATCAAATTCTGCTTCGACAGAAAGATGCGCCCTTCAATGGAGAGTCAGTATAGCCTTCTTTTGCTGATCGAGCATGGATAGAGACCCAAAATATAAGAAGCCCTAGATTCTTTAGCTGCACAATGTCTTCTTTCAGGGTGGCTCTGATTCCATGTTAAATTTTCATATGCTTAGCTAAGACATGAGTATTTCATTTCATTTTCATAACAAAAGCATATAAACAGGATCACTGAAAGATATACAAGCACAACCATACAAAAGGAACACAAAGATTTATCCTGGGAAAACCCCAAAGGGAAAAACCTAGCAAAAGCTTCCTCAATATAGATGCCCCAAAAAGATAAAAGATAAAACTAGCAAGGAGATCAAAGCCTGATCCTCCTCCTTCTCCAGGTACTTCTCTTCTCCACTAATGCGCTACACAAGTGAGAGTGTGTGCTCCAAATGAGGAGCACCACACCTCTATTTATATTCATCCGTTCACTTTAATTAACTCATCCGACATGTAGGCTTGAGTTAATCATGTAGGCTCGAGTTACACATGTAGGCTCAAGTAACCACACTGGGGTGCTAATGACCCACATTTACAATTAGAGAGGACTACCTCATGACTCTTATTAGTTCTTCCGATTAGAAGCATTAGGGTACAAAGTAATACAAGTGGTTCTCCCAATAGGACCCTCGAGGACCACAAAAGATACATATAGACTATTCTTTGAAGTTACAATATTTCAACAACACACCGTGTTGACATTGTGCCACTCTAATCGTAAATATCTGGCCCTCATGCATAGACTATATCAGGCTCCACTCATGGAGCCCAAAGTTGTAATGTCTAGAAGAACCGTCCCCACTATCAAGGATCACATCCTACAATTGTATCTCAATGAAGTCAAAGTCTGCAAAACCACTACTAGAATTAATCCGGTGTATCGAAAAAGAAAATCTATCCTTCCATATGTCATGCACCCCATCGTGTCCTCTTTGGGTGTCCAAAAAATGACGGATTAATCATGAGTTCGTACAACCCACATCTAAACTAGGAATCCACTATGCCTCATACCAGTAGACTCCAACTATGCTACATTGGTCAACTTTGTGTTAGATAATATGCTTAGCTCTTGTTAAAATGGATTGAAATATCTACTGTACCTATCATTTACGATGTACACAGGAAACCCATGGAGTCTAAGCATCTCCCTAAAAAACAACTCTACCATTTGTGGTGCCTCATACTCCGATGAAATCATGACAAAGTGCATGGACTTGGTTTCCAGATCAATCATTGTTTAAATGCCATCCTTTCCATGCACCTTCGGTAGACATGTGATGAAATACACCAACATCCTCTCCCACTTTTGTTCTGAAATGAGTAAAGGTTGTAATAATCTTGTAGGATGAGAATGCTCTGACTTGTTTTGCTGACAATTCATACACCCCCTCACATGTCTAAACACATTGTTTTCGAGGTCCCTCCAAGAGGAACTCTCTTTTATCTGTTGGTAAGTTATGAAGTATCTCAGATGTTTTGCGAAAGGTGTATTGTGCATAACACGCATGATCTCCCCTCTAAGTGTGGACTCAAGGACTAAATATATGCGATCTTTGTAGTAGATAATGCAATATACTACTCTATACATGTCATCCTGGATGTGGCCATCCATTTACTCACAAGAAAACCTACTCTTGGAATATTCCACCAGGAGGTGGGACTTCCAATAAGTTGAAATATTTGTGAGCCAATCCAATATGGCTTGGATCTTTTGATGAGCTACCTACACACCCTTGTCTCTCATCTTGATCTAATGGTACCTCGGACACAAATCCATCTCAGATAGGTAAATTGCACTCTGAAGCAAATACATCATACGCTTTGTTGTGAATGATATATCTCCATGTCTGAAAAAAACCTCCATCCATTTGGTTGACACTCTCATTGGAGCGCCGTTGGACATGGCCCTTACAACTACCCTCTTACCACCTGCTGCATTGAACACCATCTCCATTATTTGGTAGTTCATTGAAATTGTCTCTAAAGTACTAAGCCACTGTAAACCCAAGACTACCCGAGTATCTGCCAACTTGAACACGTAGAAATCATTTGTTAGGATGTAGTTACCTATCGACACAATCAATCACAAAACCATTAGTATGCATAGTAGAGTGCACCCACCATCTTCCTCCACATTGAATGCTCCAAATTCCTAAGTAGGAATGCCTCTATTGGTCACTAAGGCCGAATCTATAAAGGTTTGAGTTGCCCTACCATGTATAAAAATCATGACCCACTGTCCCTATATGACATCCATGACTTAGAAAGTGTTAAATCTAGGAACACCTGATAGGGTAGCAATGGTTCCTCTCAGAGTCTGTACATGTGGATGATCTCCATTCCCATTGCTCTGCTCACCATCTCTAACCCATTCTTCCTTCTCTTCTTCATCACCCTCTAACTGCACCTCTATATAATGAACCACACCTTTACCCATGCACCCGTGTCCTAGTTCTCAAGGATCCTTGCAACTGTAACATAAATTCTTACTCATTCTCTTTTGGATTGCATAATTCAATTCGTTCCTCCCGACCTCCTCCTTCTAGATGGGGTTCTTATCTTTTCCTTCCCGAGGAATGAAAGGTTGGATTAAAATTTGTTCTTTGGGACTACATCCATGTCCCGGGATCTAATGACATCATCTTGTAACATTGTAGGCTTGAAGGCCTTAACCCAACCACACAATGGCTCGGATAACCCCTCGGTGAACACAATAATGAGTATAGGCTCTGAAATGACAATCACCGTGATTGCAAGCATTTGAAACTATGAACTGTAGGCATCCACTGTACCTGTTTATTTGGGCTATGTCTAGAAGGAAAGGAGACTCCTTGAAGTGAAACTCTGGATTTTTCCTATCAGACATGTTCATCATCCGATGTGTGAAGTCTAGATACGAAGTAAGACTGATATGTCCAAGAGTAATCATACCATGGTACCACCAATCATGAGATTCCCCTACTAAATGAAAGGAAACATATTTGATTGCGACTGCCTCCTTCATGGGGCTAAGTTGGAAGTATGTGTCCAACTTCTAAACCCATGCTCTAGTTGTGCATTTGTTAGAACCATCAAAAGAAGGGATAGTCAACTTCCCAACCTTCTACCAGAGATCAAAATTTTGTGGGACCTTGTTGAAGTCTCTTGGTCCATTCTTTTACTTGATGATACATAACTCCGCATCCAGATTATGGTACTCCCTCAAATAATCATTAAAACTATTTCTTGGTACCTGTTGACTTGGATTTCCTATGGGATCCTTATCCAGGAATTGAGATAAAAGTGGTCTAGGAGTCACTAATGGGTGTCTATGTGTTGTTTTGGATGAGAATATTATTGCTGCATCCTTCTACATGATTCCTCCTGAGCCATTATTTCCCCCATTATTTTGGTTTGCCCGAGTATTCATGATAATTTGAGTAATGAGTTGAACCAACTGTTGCTTCCCTCTTGCCAAGTCATTCAAAATGTTCATGGTACTTCCCTCAGGTGGCTCTTCTTTGTTTGTATGATTCATTCCCCCCCCAAATGGTTCATTCATGTCCTCCATTTTTTTGTTGCTCCTGCTTCTTATTCTTATTCTAACTGCTGATCCTCTTTTGATTCTAATTAATACTCTTCTCAGAATTGTGATAAAAACACGTTTAAGGGATCTCCCATTAGGGGAATTTTGAGGTCTAAAATGGGTCTCAAAACAAAATTTGTACCATCAAAATCAAGTTTAAAAAAACCAATCACATTCTAGAGAATGACATCATCCCTTATGGTTGAGGTGGCATTACTTGATTTAAACATATCTACTTGTCAAATTTTAAATGGTTGATAAAAAACTCATAGTTAACCATACTCATAATAGAAAAAGTATTCATAACTTACTTTTGAATATATA
>LPNX010210376.1:739982-796408 GCA_001517045.1 Pseudotsuga menziesii
AAATTTGATACAAACTTATGTACTTTTCGATATCACTTTTTTTTTGGTATGCTCGAGTGCCCTGTGACTTTTTGGGCAAACATTTGGTCTGAGAAACCATGATCCAGGGGCATCTAAGCCGTCAAAATCACATGGGGATCGCACTCGACTTAGACCGCACCAACCCTTAGCATGGTTGGATTTAAATGTCGCCTCCCACGAGCAGTGGGTTTTGATCTTGGGCCGCCAAGCAAACGAAACCCCTCTTGACTGTTTTCTCTACCGAAATTTGACACTTTTTGATATCACTTGGTGTAATGGTTTATGTACTTTTCATTGTCGTAAATACAATGCTTGATTGTAAATGTAATCCTTACGTAATATCATATTATCATGTTATCTACCATATACATAACAAGATCCACAAGGTGGCAATGTCCTTCCGAAATTGCTAATAAGCTTTTGACAATTGCTTATAAGTTTTTATAAGCACACTAGGTATATAGATAGAGCACTATTCTCAATCAAATATAGATGCTATGATGATATTAAGCTGAGATCTATTTTAAAGGATTTTTTTTGGATATGCTTATCTAACAACCTTTATATCCACAAGTTTTTTTTATAAAAGTACCTTAATTTCAACATTTTAAGAAAATAATACTCAATACATACTACCAAACACATATATAATTATGGAAAAACATGCTTTTCTCTTATTGTATTTTCCACTCAACCAAAAACCAAAACACATTTTCAATTAATATAAGAATGGCTTGAAAGAAATTTCGTGAAGTAAAATCCAAATTTGATTAAAAAAAACATTTGTATCTAATAAGTAATGTTGGAGGGAACTAACAAATAGTATATATATTACACAATATTAGAGCTTTTATATATATATATATATATATTTGAAGTCTAAAGTCGATTTGGTAATCAACTTTGCTACACAGACTATATTTTGTAGTTGAATATGCAATAATTTGAAAATTGCAAAGGAAGTCGATAAAGATATTCTTTAGTTTGTCTCAATTAGGAAGGCGAAGCTTTCCCACATGCAAGAGAGTTACGTGCCATTGAAATCAAGTCTAGTATCGACAAACTCATGCCAAAAGCACTCTACATTTTGCATACTAGCTTGTTAAATAGATCCTAAAGCACATGATTAACTAAAGCGGTTAGTTACAAGTACAAGCACCACCAAATTATGGAATCATAGAAATGATAGCAGGTACGGATTACAATGTTATTACAAGCTTTGTATTAACACCACTAGGGAACTTCACTAGTTGAGTGGGAGCTTTGTTTTAAAGCTAGATGTCCAAGAATTCTTTAAAAATGTAGGAAAATCATCAACAGTGGATATTGCATTGTTCCTGTGAAATTATGATTCACAACAAGATCTAGGAGGTAAGAGGACCCTCATTACTCAAGAATTTCACAAATTATGCAGAAAACAGTGTAAAAGTGCAATATTAACACATACACATGGTGACAATAACTGAAGTTTCTATTACTGTCCAACATGTAAATATGTCTAGAACATGAATATAATACAATAGGATAAAATCATTAGCCTTTGGATGCAAATTAGTGGCATACATGTGGTAGGATTATATTGGACCTCAAACCCCCTAGGTTGACCAATGAGCTCCGAAACCACCTCAAACGGTCACAAATGACCATGTGAACATGGGTGAATCATGCTAGGACATAAATAAGGGTAGGCTAGGTGTGATGGAGTGCATGGGTGAGTGGGAGTGGCTCTAGGCAACATTTAATGGTCCAAAAGAGAAAAAAACACTCAAATACAATGCATGAGCGCCTCTGGTCAAACCATTTCCCTGTTTCAAGGAGTGGGAGACCCCCAAGGAAAAAACTATCATTAAGGAGGGTGCATGAGATCCTGAATGATCAAATGTGGGTGCCTGGGTGCATTTATTAGTTCAAAACCCCCAAGGTTTAAACCATACAACATAAGTGCAAAACAAATGAAGGTGTGTCATAGGTGGTATGCGACCATGGTACTAATTGGTATGATGCTCTAACACCCACCCTTAAGCCCGAATTAGTGTAACCATATCAAAAGTTGAGGCCTTGGAAACTAAGGCTCAAGTCACCTCTTACAAAAAATTATTTGTCCACACACAAGTTTGCTCAAGTTAGTGTACAAGAGAGAGAAGAAGAAGTTTCTCTTATCTTTTGGGATAATCTTATCTTGGTTTGGCATTGTACTTGCTTGATCAAACCAAGATTTCAGAAGTTATTCTTATTGTACTTGTATTGTATTTCCTTGTACCTCCTACAGAATATTATACTGATGTCATTACTCATGTAAACCCCGGGGAAAGAATACACAATAAAAGAATAAAAATAGAATTATTTTTGTATTTCTCCAAGGTAGGTCGACCCCAATAAGTCACAGCCAAGTTGGACCGAGTAAGTTTTCACTTGGAAAATTAGTATAAATGGGAGGTGCCCCTCCTCCATTCATTCACTCACAACAAGTTTGCTTTAGCAGAAAATGTACGCTATTGCAGTTAGGAGTGTTTTATGGGGTTGAATCTTGGGGATATATTTTCTCTCTCTTTCTTCTTCTCTCTACTCTCAGAATCCATCATCTCTATACGAAGGTTTGCTGGGTTTTTCTCGACTGGATTTTCCAGGATAAATTCTTGTGTTCTTTGTTTTTGTGTTTTGTCTTTCTTCTAGAGACCCTATTGTTTATTTGTAATTAAGTTATACTACTATAATCTTGTAAAAAATAACATGGTATCAGATAATTTCTAGAAGAATCTATTGTCAGAAGCTAGGGTTTCACCTTCCAAGTCCTTCCCTAATCTCTTCAACAGGAACATAATTGTGGAAACTTCGTTCTAGGGGAGGCGCATACTTTGGTGAAATAAAAACCAAATTCTGAGAAGTTTCATTCTCGACCTAATTTCGCTGTTGCATAAATTAGGGCTTCAGGTTTTGCACTGATCATGCCACTCTTTTGGCTTGACCTCATTTTATAGGGCACATCTATCTCTGAGGTTAGTTTATTTAAATTCAAAAGTCTATTTTTAAACTAACTCGTGCTAGCGTTTCTGGTTCATATCTGCAGAAAATATGATTGAAATGAAGGTTGAAGATCGTCTGGATGGGGCTACAAAATTCATATCCTGGAAGCCTAGGTTTCTTCTCATATTAGAAGAAAATGATCTCTTGAATTTTTTCAATGAGAAAGTTCCATAACTATAAGCAGAAGAAGATACGTTCGATTGGAGGAGGTGTGATGCGAAATCAAGAAGGATTTGGTGGACTCAGTCAAAGATCACTTGGTTATGCAAATATCAGAGAAGAAAACAAAAAGGAAGATGTTCAAGACCTTAAAGAAGTTATTTGAACATAGTAGCATTAATGTGACTCTCACATCGAGGAACCAACTGTTAAATATGAAGACGATTAAGTCCGAATCAATTGCCTCATATTTTATGAGGATCACCGAAATTCGAGACACAATAAGGTCCAGTGAGATAGCATTGAAGAAAAGAAGCTTTTCAGGACCACTCTAAATGGTCTTCCACCATCTCGGAAGTGTTTCATCCAAACCATAAGTGGTCGAACCAAGCTGCCCAAATTTGACAGGTTATGGGAAAACGACTCTTAGGAAGAGACTATGATTGTAGGAAGACAAAAACTCCATGGTCCTCAAGTTGAGGAGAATCAACCCTTCATTACTCATGCCAATAAAGGCAAGGGAAAAGGAAGGAAGCTTCACAAACATAAGCACCAATCTAGGAGACCAAGCCCTTCTCCAGATTGGAGGGAAAAGAAAAAGGATTTATCACACATACAATGCCATAAGTGAAATAAATATGGTCACTATGAAAACAAGTTCTTTAGTGAAAACAAGAGGTAGCATGAATCTTCGAAAACTGTCATGGAAGAAGGTAATCATCACAAGAAACAAATAAATGAAGATTGTACAAAATTATTCTTCATATCAACATTATCGGGTACTATTCCCACCACTAGAGATACATGGCTTATAGATAGTGGTGCTTCTAAGCATATGATTGGTTATAAAGAGAACCTTTCATAATTTGTTAAGAAAGAATCCCATGTTGTACTAGGAGATGATGCAAACAATAATGTGAAAGGATTTGGATCTACCTCTCTTCAGCTGGAATCCAATGACTTACTACATATGAATGATGTGCTTTATGTACATAGTATGAAAATAAACCTTGTTTCCATATCCGCCTTATAAGACAAGGGATATAGAGTTACATTTGCAGATGGAAATGTGCTTGCATGGAACAAGAATTCTAGCATGAACACAACAAAAGTGATTGTTGTGAGGGAGGAGATATTGTATCATTTGAACACTCTACTAGCTCAAGCTTCAGTCCATGATTCCACTAACATCAATGAGCTATGGCACATAAGACTAGCTCATCTAAACTATCAATCTCTCCTAGCATTAAGGAACATGGTCACATGTCTACCAATGCTTCATGTAGACCATGATGGTATATGTAGAGGATGTGCACTTGATAAGAATACCAAGGGTTCCTTTCCGAAAAGTGAAAGTAGATCCAAGGGAATACTAGATCTAGTCCACTCTGACTTGTGCAGACCCATGACTGTTACTTCATTGCGTGGTTACAACTAATATGTAACATTTATTGATGTCCACTCATGAAAGATGTGGATATTCTTGCTCAAGACCAAGGAATCCAAGGAAGTACTCAACAAATTCAAAGAATTCAAAGCACAAGTCGATAAACTGTCAGGAAGAAGGATTGAGATCCTTAGATCAAACAATGTTGGAGATATACCTATACACATTTCAATGATTTTTGCAAGGAAGCAGTAATAAAGAGGAAGCTCATTATTCCCTACAACCCTCAACAAAATGGGGTTACAAAAAGGAATAAATGATACATGACTAGATTCTACCAATGTTCTTATGGGCAGAAGCATCGAGAACAACTATTTATGCACAAAACAGATGCCCTCAAAAAATGTTGAAGAACATGACTCTAGAAGAAGTGTTCATAAGAGTGAAACCATAAGTGGGCCATCTTCGTATCTTTGGATACCTAGTCTATAGTCATGTTCCCAAGGATAAAAGGAATAAGATAGAACCTTTAGGCAAGAAGGGAACAATTGTAGTATACATTGAGTCTTCAAAGTCTTACAGAATATACATCCCAAGATCGAGGTAGACCTAAGTCAACAGTGATGTGACCTTTGAAGAAGAGATGGATATTTGAAAAGGAAGAGGATATGATATGGATATCAATGGTGATAAAGAATACCCCCCTCCATAAATTAAGAGGGAGTCTGAATAAAAGAATGAACCAATTGATCCCATTGATCCAATTTATCCAGTTGTTGCTCCCATAGATATGGAAGTAAGATGAAAAAGGCCTAAATGGGAACACCAAACATTGCAAGATGCAGAGGGGCACAAATCCCCACACAAAACTCATCAAGAAAGCAAAAGACCTCATAATATCTATAGTTGTGTAGCATTGATGAGTCACATCATTGAATCAAAGCTTACCATGTATGAAGAAGCATCCAAACACCAAGTTTGGAAGGATGCCATGATGGAGGAGTTCCGACCCATCATGAAAAGTGACGTATGGGAGGTTGTACCAAAACCTAAGGGGAATTCAATAGTGACCTCCTAATGGATTTTCAAGATGAAACACATAGCAAATAGTAGCATGGAAAAACACAAGGCTATATTTATTGCTAGAGGGTTCTCTAAGAAATAGGGAATTGACTATGATGACACATTTTCTCTTGTGGATTGATATACTTCCATAAGAACAATCATTGCTATTGCTTCATCTATGGCATGTAACCTACATCAGATGTATGTAAAGACTGCCTTCCTCAAAGGTATTATCGAGGAAGACGTTTACATTGAACAACCATAAGGGTTTATTGTCCATGGGAAATATTCTCACGTATGTAAACTGAAAAAGACATTATATGGACTCAAGCAACCACCTTGTGCTTGGTATGGAAAAATAGTCAGATACCTGGTAAACTTGGGATTTACCAAGGGCGAAGATTGTGGATGATGAGCCACTGATTTTGGTCTTGTATGTGGATGACTTATTTCTCATAGGAAATGAAAAACTAATTGGGTGGTGTAAGAATAATCTTTCCTTGAGTTTGAAAGGAAGGACCTCGGATTGATACATTACTTCTTGGTATTAAAAGTATGGCAGAGCCAGAAGGAAGTTCTCCTAAGTCAAGGAAAATACAGCATTGATATTTTGAAGAGATTCGGGATGTTGGACTGCAAGTCCATGACTACTCCAATGGATGCAAATTTCAAGAAGTTGACGGAATATACCTCAAATTCTGATAAGATTGATCCCACCATGTATCTCCTGTTGATTGGTTCTATAATGTATTTGAAAAACACCATAATGGATATATGTTTTGTTGTAAATACTCTTAGCGAGTTTATGAGTGATCCGAGGCAGATTCACTGGATTTCTGCAAAACATGTTCTCAGATACTTACGTGGCACTATGGGATATGGCCTAAGATATGATTCAGGATGTGATATGACATTGCAAGTATTTTTCGACTCAAATTGGGCCAGGTGTGTTGTAGATAGGAAGAGTACTTTTGGATGTTGCTTTAGTTTGGGCTGTACAAAAGATTTCCTAGTGTAGCAGGAAGTAGACATCAGTGGAACTTAGCACCATAGAGGCAGAGTATATGGTTTCCAGTACAACAACCCTAGAAGCAATATGTATTCAAAAACTTCATGCTGTATTATTTGGTTAGATTCCAGAACCAACTGTGATTCACTGTGACAACCAGAGTTGTATATAGATGTTAATGAATCTCGTTTTTCACGATAAGACAAAACATATAGAGATTCAATATCACTACATTCATTATATGGTGCTGAAAAGTGGGATCAAGTTACACTATGTTTCGACATATGGCTAGACTGCAGATGTTCTTACCAAGCCTCTTCTAAGGACAAAGTTTGAACACTTTCACAGAAGACTTGGAGTAGAAGAAAATGCATCCATCGTGGAGAGGGAAAGTTAAGACAAAAATATACACTACTTTCACACTAGTGCCACTACTCATTCTGAATCTCATCCTGGCATGGGAAGAAATCCCATCGACATTGTGAGACATGTAGGTAGTAGATGGCTGTGTGCACTAGTGACCACTATACGTTCTAATTCTCAATTTGGCGTTTTGGAGTATTCCCACCAGCTCTTGAGATGAACTGATAGTATATGGTCATGTACATTGGAGACCTCTATTTTTCTTGGTTCTTAAACCTGGTGTTTTGGAGAATTCCAACCAGCCCTAGTTCTCAATTTGGTGTAGGAGAATTTCCACCAACACTTGAGATGAATTGGTAGTATATGGTCATGTGAAGCATATCCTAGTTTTCGGTTAGAGACATAATTGACTTGTAGTAGATGATATGTTGATTATTTTACTCTTAGATGAACTATGAAGAATTGCATAACTGATGGACCGAGTAGACTACTTGCATGATGACACCTCTTGATGGAAAGAGACAGTGTTGAAAATATTCAATATGTATAGAGACGATCGAGATATATGAGATGTACATAAGAGACCCATATGTTCTTAATGCTAATAATGACCATATTTGAAGAATATATTCCTTGTTGAGAGGCAATGTTGGAATTTGTGCAACTTCAAAATTTATTCTTATTGTACTTGTAGTATTTCCTTGTACCTCCTACGGGAGATTATATTGATGTAATTACTCATGTAAACCCTATAAAATATAAATGTAAACCCCGGGGAAAGAATACGCAAGAAAATAATAAAAATAAAATTATTTTTGTATTTCTCCAAGGTAGGTCAGCCCCGATAAGTTAGTCATGTCGGCCCTAGTAAATTTTCACTTGGAAAATTAATAAAAATAGGAGGTGAACCTATTCATTCATTCACATCAAGTTCACTCTTGCAGAAAAGGTGCACTACTATAGTCAGAAGGAGTGTTTTCCAGGGTTGTATCTTAGAGATATATTTTCTCTCTCTTTCTTCTTCTCTCTGCTCTCAGAGGCTATCATCTATATATGAAGGTTTGTTAGCTTTTTCGCAATTGGGTTTCCCAGGATAAATTATTGTGTTATTTGTTTCTATGCTTTGTATTTCTTATAGAGATCTTATTGTTTATTTGCAGTTAAGTTATACTGCTATAATCTAGTAAAAACTAACACAAATAAGAGGTGCATCCTCTCTTTTTATACTTATCATGTGAGTGATTTTTTACCCTAACTGGGCCAACTTCTCTAGGGAGACTCAAAATAACATTTATATAATATTTCTTTTGGGTACTATTGAACTGAATTAAAGCGGAAGGTTTACATCAATTCTTTCAAGAATTTTACATGGCCAAGTACAACAAGAACATCCCCCAAAGGAGGTATAACAATAATATAAAAAAATTACAACAAGAATATCTTTTGAAGCTACAAAATCTTCAACACTCCCTCTTAATAAGAAATGTATTCTTCTATCATGATCATCATCACTAGACATCATCACTAGACATCATCACTACTGCTGCAACTTTGTGCTCATGACATTGAATTGTGACATTGTAACACCCTAGTTTTGACCCTGTGGTATTGAATTGCATATGATGTAAATATTTTTATTTGATCATGGTGTGGAGCCCAAGGCAAAGGCCCCACCATGGATTTAGTGTCTTATGTATCGACAATTAAAATCGATGCTGATGGTTTATGTGCTAGCTAGGAACGATATGCTTGAGATATCATGTAAAATGATTAATAAAAATACCAAAACTAGCTATGCGCCACAACGTTAAAGAGATGGGGGCATGATTTCACAAGGAATAGGGAGGGGGAAATAATCAAACCCTTGGGCCATGGGGAAAAGCCAAATGTATAAGGGGGAAAACCCATAAAGTGGTCAGCTACCCTTTTTGTCTTTTATGCACAGTCATCTTAGTTGGCAAAGGAAGTTATTGCCTTGGGATGGGAAGGGTATGGAGGTTAAATTCGAATTGGAGAAGCCATCATTCTTTGGGAAACATGTTTTTGACTTGTGGGGCAAGTAAATTCCTGGGAAGGCATGCCCAATCCATTATGCACCCATGTATTTCATTTTTCTCACCCATTCTCACTCACGTGGGCTCTCTCACGCAGCTGGAAGGGGGATGATCTCTCCCCTTCACGATTCTGACAATTTTCCCATGTTCTCCATGGTTGGGGAAGTCGTTCTTGTGATGTTGAGGGCATATGCAGGAGAGATTCATGTTGTAGTGTTGCTGGGGGTTGTTTTTGTCTCCCTCACGATTTGGTCTGTTTTCTTCTTCTTCCCATGCTCATAATTTTGTTTCTGTGTTGTTTGGAGAATGGGAAGGAATGTGCCACGATTTTGGGGTTTGAGGTGGCCATTTTTCCTCTGTGAGCAAGATTGGATATTCCCTCACATTTTTTGGCATTTTCCTCACTTTCTCCAAGCTGGGAAATCTGTTTTGTTGTTCCTGTGTGAATGGCCTAAGGATATTCACGATCCATGGGTTTGGGGAGGTCGTTTTTGCTCCCGTGGTGCCATAGATGTTTTCCTAAATTTAGATCTACAAGCTGAGGTTTGTAGAGGTCATTTTTCCTTAGTAGATCCATTGAACGTTTTGATGGAATCGTATTGTTCACTCAAGGTGTTTTTCCCCCAATTTTCCATTTCTGTTTTTGGGTCCCCAGGACGTTTGGCCTTACCCAGCAATGGTATTTTGTTGTTGGGTGCATCCTTGTGATGGATTGGAAAAGTAAGTCCAATGAACCATCTGTTAATTGGATGACTATGTGTTTGATGTATGGTTTAGCTTGGTTGAGTAAGTCCAAGGACCCCTCCATGTTATTGGCTTGTTTCCTTACAGTCTGTGAAACCCAACGGTGTGTTGGCTTGATTGTGAACGTATGGTTTTGGCTATGTGTGAGCCTGTTGTTCCCTAGTGCCTTGTGGAATCATGCCCAACTTGGGGGTGGCAGTGATGCTGAGAGATTGGTGAGCACACTGGCCTATGGTTGGGTGGAACGTTGCAGTGACATAGCTAGTTGAGGGCTAGCTTCTTTTCAAGATAAGTATTCTTTTGTATTTTATTTCCACAACTGTATTTGTTTTATAAATTACTATGAACATGCTGAATGCTTGAATGAATGTTTTTTCTTCCATTGTAGATTGAATTATGCATCTGTGTATGTTTTTAATTCAATGCATATTTTTATTATTATTATTATCATGTTCATGGGGCTAGCTTTCCTGTTTTGACACCAGCAAAAATCTAGTCATGTCCTCTCCATCGTCGGTATGAGGGGTGGGGAAGTTACATACATTTCTTGAATCTATACATCACTAGAATTTCTATAGAGCCAACCCTTTTTCATGCTGAATGTATATCCACATATCTCTACAGTGCCAGTCCTTTTTCATACTGGATGTAGCCCACATACGGTGCTGATCTTTTTTCATACTGGATGTATATCCACATATTTCTACACTGCCACTCCTTTTTCATACTAGATGTATCCCACATATTTGTATAATTCCATCCCTTTTTCATGATGTATGTACCTCTATAGTGCCAACTCTTTTTCGTGATGGATGTATCTATACATATCCATACAGTGCCAACCCTTTTTCATGCTGGATATACCTCTATAGTGCCATCCCTTTTTAAAGATGGATGCATCTCTTCGCAGTGCCATCCCTTTTTCATACTGGATGCCTATATATGTAGTTCCATTCCATTTTCAAACTAGATGCAAATCACACAAATATCCATAGAGACAACTCTTTTTCATATTGGATGTGAAGACCACACGTCTTCCACAAAGCTAACCTTTTTTCATGATGGATGTGAAGACCACACACCTTCCACAGAGCTAGCCCCTTTTCATGCTGGATGTGAAAACGACATGTCTTCCATGGAGCCAACCCTTTTTCATGTTGGATGTGAAGACCACACGTCTTCCACAGAGCCAACCTTTTTTCATGCTATATGTGAAGACCAACTGTCTTCCACAAAGCAAACCCTTTTCCATGTTGATTGTGAAGACCACTAATATGTATTTGGGACTCATTACTCCCTCTTGCAATGGGAACTGATATGGACAAATCCAAGATTGTCCCTAAATTACTCAAACTTCACTCTCACCAGAGGCTTGGTCAATACACTGAATTTTTGGCTCATTCATCACAATGTATTGGAGATTTAATGCTCCTATATGCACCGTATACTTGATATAGTGATACCCGATATCGATGTTCTTCAACTTTTCATGGAACACAGTGTTATCAGAAAATTTCACACAAATTTCGTTATCATAGAACACATAAGTCACCTACAAATTGACATCAAACAATCCTGTAATATTTCTAAGCCACACTGCCTCACAACTAGCTGAACAAGTTGCAATTTACTCTGGCTCGACTTTTCTCAGTGCTACATTTGTATGCTTCCTGCTAAACTAGGAAATCATGCCAAACCCTAAATTGAAGCAACATCCTGAAGTGCTCTTCCTATCCGTATCACTACCAATCCAATATGAGTCAACATAGCCCTGTAGGATATTCCTCTGATCTGTCACATATCTGAGGCCATATTCAATCGTACCCTTCAGGTACCTCAACACATGATTTGCAGCAATCAGGTGAACATGTCTTGGCTCTACCATGTGCTGACTCAAAGTGTTCATAGCAAAGCATAAATCTGACCTTGTGTTTCTCAAGAAAATCAATGAACCAATCATTTTCCTATATATTGTGGCATCAACGGTCTCTAAAGTAGTATCACACAATAACTTCAAGTTCGATGTCATTTGTGTGGCCATTTCCTTGCAATCCATCATCCCAAATCTCTTTAGGATCTCTACTGCATATTTTCCTTGACCAAGGAAAATCTCATATGGATTCTGCCACACCTCAAGACCTAAGAAATAATGCATCATACCCAGTTCTTTCATCTCAAACTCCGCAACAAGTTTTTTCTTTGTTTATGCACTATGAGCTTCTCGTCACCTGTCAGGAACATGTCATCTACATATAAAAGTAGTATCACTGGTTTTCCACCCTCAAACTTAAAGTTGAGGTTGGAATAAACTTTACTCTTGGTAAATTCCAATCTCATCATAAATCCACCTATGATTCCATACCATGTCCTGGGTTCTTGTTTCAAACTGTAGAAGGCCTTCTTCAATTTGCACACATGTGTCTCTCTATCATGTGTCTCAAATCTTGGTGGCTACTCCACATACACTTCATCTTATACTATTCCATTTAGGAATGTTGTCTTCATGTCCATCTGGTGTACCTTCCACTTCATCACTGCAACTATTGCAATAATATCTCTAATCGAAGTGTATATATCCATAGGAGAAATAGTCTCGTCATAATGTATGCCTTCTTTATAGGAGAATCCACAAGACACAAATATTTATTTGTATTTCTTGATGCTGCCATAAGTTGCATGTTTTATATTGTAGATCCATTTTGAAGACACTACTGAATTCTCTTAAGGTCTTGGAACCAAATCCCGGACATCATTCTTCATGTTTGAATGACACTTTTTGATCATAACATCCTTCCACTCTTTCTTCTTGGCTTCCTCTTCATAGCAGGAAGGATCTACATCAATGATGTCACACAATAATGCCACATAAATAGAGTTCGGATTAAGGTCTCCTGCTTTCCTTGGAAGTTTTTTCTGGAGCACCATACTTTTCTACATCTTGATGATCTCTTGTTCCCAAAATCGTCTTCTCTTGTGAGTGTTCACCTCTCAGAGTGGATCTATATGTATATGTGGCTCGGTCATATCATGATCCTCATGTTCTTCGGAAGTCCTCTCTTCGATAACTATGTCTCTAAAGGTGGGAGTTTCTGGCTCTTCTTCATCTACTTCATCAGAGTGAATTTTCCTTGATCTACTAAAGGACACATCCTCATTGAAGGTAACATCTCTACTAGTCTCTATCTTCTTGAATTCAAGTATATAGATTCTGTAAGCCTTCGATGTATCACTGTATCCAACAAATATTTCTTTCTTACTTGAAGGATCCAGTTTAGTTCTCTTCTCTTTGGGAATATGTATGTAAACTGGACATACAAATATTCTAAGATCGTTGAATTTTGGTTTCTCTCTTGAGAATACTTTTTATGGAGTATTGTTATCTAGTACACGGCGCGGTGTTATGTTTTAGACATAAACTGCTATCCTCGCTACTTTGACCCCTAAGTGCATCATAAGATAGATAATGGATCATGGATTTCACCGCTTCCATTATTGTCTTGTTATTTATTTTAGTAACATGATTTTGTTGTGGATTATAGGGAGTGCTCAACTCCCTCTTAATCCTTGATTCTTTACATAAAATTTTGAAGCTTTCTGAAGTAAATTCAACACCATTGTCTGATCTTAAAGTCTTTATTTTCTTTTCAATATGATTCTCTATAAGGGATTTAAATTATTTGAATTTACTAAACACTTCATCTTTTGTCTTCAAAAAGTAAATCCAAGTTTTGAGGGAGTAATCATCCATAAAATAAACATATTATATGTACCCTCTTAGAGAGTTGGATGACATGGGTCCATATACGTCTAAGTGTACAATCTACAAGATCTTCTTTGCTTTTCTATCACTACTTGGAAATGGTTTCTTAACATTATTCCCTTGTGCACATCCTTTTCACACGCCTTCATGTTTTGTCTATAGATTTGGTATACCCATCACCACTTTTCTTACTATCAATAATTCCTTGTAGTGTATATGTGCAAGTCTCCCATGCCATAGTTCACTTGGTTCGATTGTTTCATGCACCAAATCTTGTTCTGCTTGGCCCTTCAATTTGTACAACTCCCTCTTTCTCTCCAATTACTACTGTAAGATCAAAAGTTTTACCTTTAGGCCACATGAGTACTTTTCCATCAACAAATTCAAATTAGAATCCTCTCACATCAAGGTTTGATATGGATATGAGATTCTTCTTCAATCCTAGTACATAGAGAACATATTTAATCTTGATAGACTTTCCCGAGTCTAGATTGTAGGATGCTTCTCCTACCTCTTTTATGGGATATTGGTAGTCATCTCCAAGTTTCACCTTATGAGGCGATTCTTATTCTGTCATGTGGTTGAAGGAATGCTTGAACCCGGTCATGTGGTTGAAGGAATTGTTGAACCTGATCATGTGCTTGGAAGCACCACTATATACAATCCAAACATTCTACCATGAGTAACCGTACCTGTGAGTGCCAAAATAAATATATATTCTTCATCACTAGAGGAGTATTCTCTATCTTTCTTCTTGACTGGTTCATCATCTTCTGTGGCTTGAGCATGGTATCTCTTCTTCTTTCCTTTCTTTGTATGGCCTTTTCCTTTGGGGCAATCTATTGCAAGCTGTCCTTTCTCATAAAAAATGTAACATCTGAGATGTCAGTAGTCCTTTTTTTGAGGTCTTCTAGGATTCTTGTGAGAACTCTCTTCCTTCTTGGTATTTACCTTCTTGGCATGAGTCGTTAGGTATGATTTGTCATCTTCACCAATCTTTTCTTCTCTTGCTATCAATCGAGCTTCTTCTTGAGTGCATTCCTCCCATAGCCTTCTTATATCACAATTTCCTTGAATGAAATATTCCCATGATCTTGGGAGAACATTCAAGGTAGTCATCACCACTTCTGCTTCTTCAACATTGTCTCCAATAGATTCTAGTTGTTCTTTGATTTGGGAGACCCTTGTGAACAAGACTGTATCCTTTTTGAGTTTTGCATCTTCACACCCTTGAGTTGAGTCGTTAAGGTCATATTCCTAATAATGTTATCTCCTTCATACAATATGGTCAAAGCATCAAACATCTCCTTGGGAGTCTTCAAGGAGGATACACGTGGGATCAAGTCATCCTTAATGGAATCGATAACAATCCTCTTCGATTTGACCAATTTATTCTTATGCTTAGGTTTCTCTTCATGTCCCTATGGATCTACATGTTCTCATTTGACATAGTTTTCCAAGTCATGCTCTTATAGGGTGATAAGCACTGTATACTTCCATGCCTAGAAGTTCTCAGCGCCTTCAAGCTTGGTATTGTTTATCATCTTGATAAAATGAGAACCTCAGATGGAAATAAAGAGAATAATGCTTACTGATAAGATTTCTCCAACCAAGTTCTTGCTTTAATTCCATCTAGAAAATTCTTCTTGATGGACCTTGGGTTTGTGGAAATTAATCCCAATCTTAGAACAATTGAACTTACAAAATTACTTGAAAATATGCAAGAAACACTAAAGAAGGAGACTGAATATGTGATAATCCACAAACTGTTGTTGATATTAACTCACATCAGCCATAATTAAATAGATATAGGCTTCTCAGAATGTAGATACTCCAAGGATTTGAAATATCAAAGATTCTATTTGAATCGATACAAAAGTAGGCTTACTAAACTAGTCAAAATCCCCCCTAGGTGCATAAAGCACTTTCCAAATCAATCAATATGCTCACGAATTTGCTGAATGAGTAGGTACAGATCATAAGTGATGGAAAGTGGACTTTATCATGCTTTTAGATGAGGAAAATAAGGGGGGGAGTTGGTGCAAAAAAAATGCAGTCTACCTTAAAACTAGCTTTAGATTTTGCCTTAAAACTATAGAAAAGACATAAACTCTTGAAAAAGAAGAACTGCGCACTTGCCAATCTTGGAATACTGCAGAGTTGTTAGAATATTATCTAGTATCTTTCTAATTCATTCCAGTAGGCAGTTTGGGAAAGTTGGACCTAAAAAATGGAACTGACTACAAACTAGCTACTGTAGGACCTAAGAAACTAACCAAAAATATTATTTATTTTATCCCAAGTCTTGGGATTGTTTTTGATTATTCCAAAACCCCTTCTTAAGCCTGAATTTATGTACAATATTAGAAAAATATCAGAGATATAAGGTCTAAAAACAAGGCTTAGCCACGCTTTACATACTGCTTGTCCATATAAAACAAGGAAAGAGGCAAAACCACAAGGGGAAAATCCTCCCTTAAACATGGACATGTACAAAACTGTATGAAATATGGTATTCAATATGTATTCACCACATGATCATATATCCCAAGTAAATACTTGAGATTTCTGAAAGTCCCATTTGAAAACACCTTGGTGAGGATGTTTGCTACTTGCTCAGATGATGCATAATAGAGCATATCAATGACCCCATCATGCACAAGTCCTATGATGTAGTGCATATGGATCTCGATGTGTTTGGTTCACTGCCTCAGTACTACATCAATCGATATTCGAATGGTACTTTGTTTGTCACAATATATGACTATATAAGTCTCTTACTCGATCCCAAACTCTCAAAGTGTTCCCTGCAACCACAAACATTGAGTAGTTTCATTCATAGCTCCTTTGTATCCTGCCTCTGTAGATGAAAGTGAAATTGAACTTTGCTTCTTACTTGACCAGCTGATTGGTCCATCTGCAAGCATAAAAAATATACAGAAGATGATTTTCTATCAGTGTTATCACCTACCCAATCAAAGTCACTAAAACCAACTAACTCTAGGCTAGATTGTGTAAGATAGTGAGTCCCAAGAGTTTTTGTTCCTTATACAAAGTTTAGGATTCTCTTTGATGCCCTCCAATGGATGTCATGAGGCTGATCCATGTGTCTAGAATCCACTCTCACTGCATAATATATATCAGGTCAAGTATGAGTTAAATAAAGAAGACAACCAACCATCTCCCTATACAAGGTGTTGTTTCCCTGTAACATCCCCTCAGAACACGACCAAAAAACGTGAGGCGTAAGTAAAATGCACTGTAAGTATGAAAACTAGCTCATCAAGATTATAGATGAAAATTTAATAATGTCAGGAGACTGAAAGCGTGTGCGACTAAAAACGATATTGGGGACGAATCCACTAGGGAAAGAGATGTTTGGCTAGATGCCATGCCATTAGATGACGGGGGTCGTCTTAAGCGCCATGGACACTGGAGTTTCTCCTGCGATTTAAGATTTTACCTAAGCAAATGTTAGAAGCTAGATACCACTGAGTTTCTAATAGACCCATAAAGCATAGTTAACAACATTAGCAAAATATTATTATTTAATGGCATTGCTAAACATGTTGATATTATAGCCTCGACAAAAATATGTGAAAATACTTCTAAGTTTTCCATTTATAAAGGTTATGGATTTTCCTATCTTACTTCTAAGTTAGGTGTTTTAATTATATGTATGCAAGTGTATAAAGAGATTTAATTAACCAATTATATATATGTAGACACATAATTGGAGGAAAATTTCCACTAGTGCTTGAAACACTCATAGTGGAAATCTGTTAGTTATTGGAGGTTTGTCTCCTTGTTGGAAAGGAGCAACAATTTTTTTACCTTTTCGCCACTTGTTAAACTTGGTAATAAATTATAACTATAATTCAATATTTTCTCAATATTTAAGGAGAGAATATTTGACCAAAAGAAAACGTGGAGGTTTCCCACTGCCACTTGTCTTTTTTAAGGAATTTTTGTTTTACATTTTAAAGGCCCACGATTTGTTGAGGGGGAGATCTATTTTTTTTGGGGGAAAGAAGAAGAAAGGGAAGGGAGGCACGCTATGAAAGGAGGAATTCGCTGAGGAAGGAGGATTTGAACAAAAGAGAACTAAACCTGACAAAACACTGATCAGTAGAGATAAGTAAGTAAACTTAACTTCCGCGTCCTCCTTATCGCTTGTATCTCTTTATATTTTGTATTAAGTTTAACTGAATGCGATTTGCAGCTTACTAGTCCACTATTGGAAGAGTCTGTATAGTTATATGTCTAGAGTTTTTGTTTCCAAAACTATCTGCAATTTTATAACTTGTGGTTCGTGGTGCAAATAGATTTGGAGTTTCATTCCAGACAGTTCTTTTTTTTGAAACACCAGCTCATCAAGAGGAATCACATTGGCCTGGTTTGTGGCCTGATCTACAAGATATTGTTTTGGATGAGGGTTCAGATTTTGTTTGCCACATCACATGTGCGGCTAGTTGTGACTGCCTCCTTATTTTCTTGTTCGAACATAACCAATCCAGTTTGAATTGGCTCTCCATCGCCTCTCGTTTTTCTGTATTGTGAGTGTTATCCAATATCACTTGTTGGTTTTCATCCACTCGAAATGAATTTTTGCAAGCTGATTATTCCTTGGTTAGACCTGGGTTGCATATTGAGCTTTTAAATATTTCCATTTAGTTCTTGAAATTGAAAGCCTTTCATCTTGTAAAAGCATCTCATCATCATGTTGTTTGCTGGCTGAGCATTCCTGGAGTTATGTTAATTCTGTGGCCAGACTGTTCTATACAGTGTGGAATATTTGTCCTTAAATTCAAGCACTGTTTTCTTAATTTTAAGTACATGGAATCAACGTGCTCCCTCTTGCATGCAAAATTCAAATGTACTTTCGCAAGTTCAAGTGATCTTTCCACGTCCACATTATATTTCAGAGATTCAGCAGTTGTCCAACACAGGGATATTTCAATGGCTTGTAGCACGCTGGTAGTGTTGTTTGAAGCCATTAATCTTTTGATACATAAGCAAGATTTTTTTCCTCTGCCATCCTTGTGATTTCTTTCGGTAATTGCAAAAATGTTTGCACAGTTTTACTAGATCTGGCTTTATTCTGGCATGAAAACTTTGTTGTGCCACATGTTGAGTTTTCAGTTATGTGTTTTTCCATTGACAAAAACCTTCGGGATTTGCGCCGAGTCTTAGGTCAATGAACCAGTTTTTTTTAGTATGCGTTGAGTTCTAGATTCATCCATGTTGTTGTTATTCACATAAAGTGGGAAGAAAATGAAATTCATATAGCATAGCCCTTGAGGTTCTGAGTGATTTTGGAAAGAGGGCGTCGTTTTCCTGTATGCAGTTGAATGTGGATGACAGACATTGTTGGTTTTACGTCTGCATTCATAGTTTAATGTAGAAGTAGCCTTGACCTTTGATGTGGGTTGAATTTTGTTGTCCTGACTATAAGTTAATGCATTCCTCTGTTTCGAGTGATGGACACAATTATTTAGATTATTATTAGAACGTATGTTGATAATTGTTTTGTTTAAATATTCCCGTAAGAGGAAGAGCGCTTCACTTGAAAAGAAGATGGTTCAAAATTCCTCTTTTCTTTTGAAGATTGTACAACACTTTAATGTCTAATTGGTTGGTCTTAAAACAGTTCAGGTTTTTGTGCGCAGAGTTTGCCTGCGAGAGAGAATCTCTCTGTGAAAGAATTCAACATCCACCAATATATAAACCGTCAAATAAATATTCTATGCTTTGTTTTGTTTCTTTTTTTAAGAGTTCGAATAGGGAGGACTTTGGGAAAAGGGTTTTGTTTAGATGGTCTTTAATCTATTTTTTTTAAACCTTTTATTTAAAGACTATTATACTTACTCCTTGTTACTTTATCAAAAGTAGTTGTAATCTTTATTTAAGGGAAACATGAGTCAATGACCTTACATTAAATGGATTTTAGGTGTTTAAGCCTTGACATAGTCGTAAGTTCTTCCAAAATTCTCATATTTCTAATATTATTAAATATCAATGATGATGTCATTATTAAGAGTAAAGTTATATTTAACTCTATATGGATTTTAAGTGGTTAAGCTTTAACATGGTCATAACTTTTTCAAAGTTATTATAACTTTAATATTATTAAGTATCAAAATTATAGAGTTATTAGAAAAAGGATTATATATATATAGAGTCAATGGAAATCCCTTATGTTAGTATGTGCATAACCATTTAGATTGTTACAAGTTTACTTTCTTTGAATGGATTAGGTAAGTACAAATAAATGTATTCTAAGTAAATGGTAGGATAATTATATTGCCTACTAGTGAGTTTACACTATGGAATTTGGGGATCAAGCACTGTAAGAACAACAAAGAGACATGGTTACTTGAATAATATGGTGTAATGGTGAATTGAATATTGACATTCCTTCGTGTTTATGAACAAAACGTAATGAGGGATTAGTCATGTGAATATTGTCTCTATGACGACTAAGTCTCATACCCTTAGACAAAGTAACATTGGATTACAATACTATCTTAACTTGAAACTCGAAGAGTTCTATTTTTATCCTTGAACCTTAGTGGATTCGTCGCCCAGCTCGGGGGTGGCTTTAGACGGACAAACCTACGTCACATAAAGCCTACGGTTGGGAGGAAAGTCGTAGACATGTTTTCAGTCGCCCGAGCTCAAAATAAGTACTCTTAACAGTTAGTTTTGTTTATGGATGTAATTTTACCTTGTATATCAAATTTATGCTCTTGGTTTTATGGTGCTAATATGCATGTCGAGTTACATAAAGTGGTGGTTGCAGGAACTGCAGTACAACGGTCGAATAGCTCTCAAAAGACAAGTGACTCATGCATCATCTTGGCTAGCTGCGCCCAATAAGTACAAGGATGGTACCTTGTTATGAGGAATGTCAACAACCTTTAAAAGAAGGGGTTAATGTGTAATTTCTATCCCATCGAGGGATAGTCTAGTGACTAATGAAACAGTCGTATCTATTTTAAACTTGAATAATATTCATTTATATTAGAGTGACTCTAGTTTGACGGTCCTTAATTGCAACAAAGTATGATTCTGTATTTGAGGTATAAGTTCTTACCATTATTTTTGGTACTAGTATGGTCATTGGTATAGCTCTATTGTGAACTACTCAATGGAACTTAATTTAATTAAATTATAGTTTGTTTAGGTGCAAATGATAGTAGAGTTTACGTTAATGTGATTACACACTCTCCAGGGACTAACATGATTGACTTGTTGATATAGTAAAAGAAAAAAAAATTATACCCCATTTTCTCAGAATTTACATGGCGGAATTTTTGGTATGTTACATTTCCAATGGAGTTGACTGTGCTTCTTTAAGCTTAACTCCTGAAAGGAAACGAGTATTTCTTGGCTTGACATACTTCAATATGAAATTCTTCATTAGATTTGAAGCATAATTGGACTAATGTACCTTGATTCCAGCATCTGATTGAGAAATTTCAAGCCCCCAAAATTGGCTTAACAATCCCAAATCAGCCATAGAGAAGGCAAGTTCATTACAGTCTTCAAAGAGGAACTTTCTTTCTTAGAACTTCCTGTGACCAGAAGGTCATCCAAATATAATAAAATAATGATTAAAAACCATGAATCAGCTTCAAATATACATTTGGATCATACTTGCATCTACAATAGTTCAGTGATAGAAAAAATCCATCAATCTTGGCATACCAAGCTCTAGGAGCTTGTTTTAGCCCATACAATGATTTCTTCAACCTACACACAAGAGATGGATTAGTCACAAAAAATTATGGCCAATGGATATGTATTTATTCTTTCATATCACCATGTATGAAATCACTCTTTACATCCATGTGATGCACTTCCCACTGCTTGGAAGCTGCAATGGCTAGAACTAGTCTTATGGAGTCCATCTTTTCAACTGGTGAAAAGGTCTCGTAGTCAATGCCTTGGAATTGGGAGAATCCCTTGGTCACTAAAATTTCCTTATACTTTATAGGATAACAATCAACAACAAATTTATTTTTGAAAACCCACTTACACTTGACTAGCTTTCTCCCTGGGGGAAGATTGACTAGTTCCCATGTTATCTTGGAGCGAATGAAATTCCCCCTTCATGGCCGTTTTCCATATTGAGCCTACAGATTGTTCTTCATATGTCTGTGGTTCAGATTCAATCATTAGAAAACACTTATCAGCAAAGAAATGATCTTGGATAGAAAGGGCACTCTCAAATTGAGATTTAGTTCTCCTAGAATCACTAGGAGTCCTAACTAGTTCCCCAGCTGCTTGAATGGTATTTTCTTCCCACTTTAGCCTTATGGGGATGTTTGGATATTGAATTAAATAACCATTATCAAACATATCAGAATCATAAAGTTTATTAGTTCCTTCACTTACAACCAAAGGTGGAGGAGGTGAATAGGACTCACCAATTTCTGTTGCTATCGTAGGCTCTTCTTCAAACTGAACACTCCTTTCAATGAAGGATTTTTGAGTGCTCATGTTGATAATATTACACCCTTTGGAATATTTAGAATACCCAGCAAATAGGCACTATTGACTTTGGTGTTCCAAATCGCTCCTTTTATCTAGTGGAATTCTAGCCCATGCCTGTTAGCCAAAAATACGAAAATGAGACACATCTGGTTTGTGCCCACTCCAAGCTTTGAAAGGAGTAACTCCATCAAGTTTCTTGTGAGGAAATTTATTGTGTATGTAGGATGCACATTTTATAGCTTCATCCCAAAAATTTGGTGGAAAAGTTTTAGACTCCAACATACAAGTAGCCATCTCCTTGAGGCTTCTATTCTTTCTCCCAGCCACATGATTAAGGAGTATAATGATGCATATGGATACCTACATGTTCACACTAATTAATGAACTCAGATTGGAAATATTCATGAACATTATCGTATCCAAGGATCTTTATTTTCCTCCCAGAATGGTTCTCAACCAAGGCCTTGAAAACCTTGAAGTGGTAAAAAAATTTAGACTTGAGTTTAAGGAAGTAAACCCAACAGTACCTGGAAAATTAATCTATGAAGGTAAGGACATGTTTGGCTTGAATCATGGACATATGAGGGAAAGGATCATAAATTCCACTATGGATGAGCTCAAGCCGTGCATAGGTTCTCTCATGTCCGATTCTCTCATACTTATGCTTTGGATGGTTTCCTAGAATGCAACCTTGACAGACTCCTTTGGAAAAATTTATCTTTGGCAGTCCTAAAACCATATATTTTTCACACAAATATGAAAGGTATTCAATATTTTAGATGACCAAACCTCTCATGCCAAAGTTTTCTTGCTTCATTGGCGTGGGTGAAGAGAGAAGTCGGGTTAGAGAAAGGCATGAAGTGCGAGAACCTATACAATTTTAAACTATGATCCACAAGACCTTTAGCAATGAATCTTCCATTCACAATATCAGAGATTTCAAATTCATTTGGAGAGAAAACAACCTTCTTAGGAGACCCAGTGTGGGTCATCTGGTATACTGAAAAGAGATTAGCAACAATACCTAGGACACAAAAAATTATTGAAGGAACCATAGTCAAAATCATTGCTACCTTTACCCTTACTTTCAGTTTCTGAGTTATCTCCTAGCAAAATCTTTGGACCCTTTGAATCATCAAAAAATGAGAAGGATTCCTTTGTTGAAACCATGTGCATAGAATCTCCAGAATCTATGATAAAGGAAGGAGATCTTACACTGCTTGCAACAAGGGCATGGAATCTCTCTTGGTCTTCGAAACTGGATCCTCCTTCCTTCTTGTTTGCACCACTATGAAGGGAGATGTTGTTCTTCTCCAGGAGTTGAGTCAGCATATCAATATGCTTCTTCATGTAAGAGCTCTCAGGATGAAATCCCTTACCACAATATGCACACTTGATACCTTCACCTTTAACTTTGTTCTTCTGAAAGTTATTCTTCTTGGAGTTTGAGGACTCCTCATGAGACTTGGACTTGTATCCTTTTTTATCTGGAGGCTTCTTATCCTTCTTCTTATCTTTGGAACTAAACTTGGAATCTCCAGCAACCAAAGCTTGATCTTTGGAAGGTTTGATGGTGCCCATCACAACCAGTTTGTCTTGCTCCTGAGTCAAGGATTCCATGAAATATGCAAGTGAAGTCATCTTCCAGTTTTGAACTGTCAACTTGGTGGCATGGAAGGTCGAAACAAATACTGAGTAATCAGGGCCAAGCTTCTAAAGGATGGCCAAGATTAGTTGTTAATCTTCTTTGTCAATGCCACACTGTTTTAGCTGCAAAACCTGTGATTTGAATTTGGAGAAGTAGACTTGCAAGGATTTGAAGCTGCATGGACTCAGTGAAATCAGATCATTCTCCAATTGGAGACCCCTCATCTTATCTGTCTTCCTAAACAAACCTTGAAGCTTCTCCCATAATTCATTCGGTGATGTAAGACCATAAATATGAAATAAAAGGTCTATGGAAATGCTGAGACATAAGAGACCATACGCCTCATCTCTCCTATTACGCCATTTCATATTCTATGTTACTGCATTAGGATCAACTTTAGTTGCCATGGTCACTCTATAGAGGAATTTACTCCTCATTAGAATCTCCATCCTTGCCTTCCTTTCAAAGTAGTTAAAGGGAGTCAAGATGATTTGTTGATATTGATCCATTCTTCAGCAACTGCGCCCTTCAACAGACAAAATGTTCTCCCAGTGAGTGATGTTGACCCTGAAAAAACAATTATAAGAAGAGAACAATCGATCTACTAAGGCTCTGATACCATGTGGAAAATAAGTCCAAGCTTAGAACAATTGAACTCACAAAATTGCTTGAAAATATGCAAGAAACACTCAAGAAGGAGACTAAATATGTGATAATACATAAATTGTTGTTGATATTAATTTACATCATCCATCATTAAATATATATAGGATGCTCATAATGTATATACTCCAAGGATTGAAAATATCAAAGATTCTATTCGAATCAGTACAAAAGTAGGCTTACTAAACTAGTCAAAATACCCCATAGGTGCATAAAGCACTTTCCAAATCAGTGAAGATGCTCATGAATTTTCTGAATGAGTAGGTATAGCTCATAAGTGATGGAAAGTGGAATTTATCATGCTTTTAGATGAGGAAAATAAGGTAGGTGAGTTGGTGCAAAAAACAAGGCAGTCTACCTTAAAACTAGCTTTAACTTTTGCCTTAAAAATGCAGAAAAGACGAAAACTCGTGAAAAAGAAGAACTGTGCACTTGCCAATCTGGGAAGACTACAGAGTTGTCAGAATATTATCCAATATCTTTCTAATTCATTCTAGGAGGAATTTTGGGAAAGTTTGACCTAAAAAACGGAATTGGGTGCAAACTAGTTAGTGTAGGACCTAGGAAATTAATAAAAAAGATTAATTATTTTATCCTAAGTATTGGGATTGGTTTTGATTATTCCAACAGGGTTTGACTGAGAAACACTTTTTTTTGAACTTTGGAATCTTGAAAATATGATTGGAGAGAGAGATGCACCTCCATAAGGTGATTTGAGTGATGGTCTTCTTTTCCTGGATCTGTGGATAGAATTGCAATATATATGATGCTCTAGCTTTTTCCGATAGTAGTGTTAGGGAAAAAATTTCTGAAAATGGAATTTTCCTCCACTGGAAGATGCGCCCTCCTAGGGAGAGTTTAATGGACGTCCATTTTCATCTGATCTATGGAGGGAAGTGTTCGGAATATGAAACCCTAGTTTCCAACTTTCGTCATTTACAGCTGTACAATGACTTCTTTCAGGATGGATCTGATACCATGTTATAATTTTAATGTTTATATTAGATCTGCAAACAATTTGAATTATTTCATCATAACCATATGCAATAGGATCACTGAAATAATGACAAGTAGAGCAACACAAAAGAACACAAAGATTTTCCTCTGGGAAACCACAAGGGAGAAAACCCAACAACTTCTTTAGTATATATTCTGTCACCAAGTACAATGCCAAACCAAGATAAGATGATCCCAAAATATAAGACCAACTTCTTATTTTTCCCAACGAGCTTCTTCTTTTCTCTCTTACACACTTGCTTGAGCAAACTTGTGTGTCTGAACAAGAGGTGCACCCTCTCTATTTATACTTATCATGTAACTAAATTTTTACCCTAACTGGGCTGACTTCTTACTCTTACTGGGTTGACTTCTCTAGGGAAACTCAAAATAACAGTTATACAATATTTCTTTTGGGTACTATTGACTTGACTTACAACGGTTTACATTGATTCTTTCAATACTTTTACATGAACAAGTACAATAATAACATCCATTGAAGGAGGTATAAAAATAATACAATAAAAGTACAATAGGATTTTCTTATGAAGTTACACAAACTTCAACAATTTTAGGCCCCAAATAATGAGTGGTATCTGTATCACCACTTTTCAATTTGGGGATAAAAATAGTGACTAAAGTCAACCTATAAAAAATGAAAATTATAGAAGGTTCTCGTCAAGCTTTACAATATGTCAAGTAAGGTTAGGGAATAATAGTGCATTGTGGGGATGCTAAAACACTATTTCTTCTATCATTTGAAGGGACATTAATAGGAGCAAGAAACCTATTCTATGGGAAAGAAGTAATGAATGGTTGGTTAGTATGAAAGAAACACTTGGAGAAAGAAGTAGGAACTAAAGAATTCATCATAGGTTCCAAAGACAGGTGATCAACTCAATACCCCTTGGTTTGCATTAATTACTTGATTTGGCATCAATTAAATTTGGATATGAAATTGATAGGTATACTACTTACGGTTATGAATCAATTTCCTTTTCCAATTGTGGTTATTTTTGCATTTGGCGCAAAACAATTCATCTATACTCTCCTATGACCTCTACATCCATGTAGTAACTATTGTTGGTTTCCTCCCCACCCATAGGTTAGAGAAATAGGTGTTGGGATTAATTACGATATTACACATGGGTGCATTATAAATAGGGAAAGTACTCTGCTGCGGTTTATGCCCTTGTCTTTGCCACTTGTGATAGCCATAAATTTTGAATCTTTGCTTTGTTCAGGGTCTTCTTTAGCTCATTTTGAAGCTAATTACAATATCCATAAACAACATTAATATTAATCATACTGGGAAAAACTCTTGGAAAATTACACTCTTCACCTATCTTGAAGATGGAATGTGTATCGCAAGTCCGAAACGCCAATAAATCCATTCTTAACACAATGCAGAAGGAAATCGTCGAGATAAAAACAATTTTTTTCTCAAAGGTCCAAATCCTTGCGAACCTCACCAATATTTTCATATAAGGTGATGCTTATAAAAAGTGATGAGAATTTCCCTCTAAGAAAAAAAGAAATAACAAGTAAAGTAAAAAAGATTGAAGCTCATTTGAAGCTGTCATAAAAATTCAAAAAAATTAATATGATAGCCATTAAATCCATTTAAATCCAGGGATGAGAATCCATGTAATAACCTAAAAACATAATTCATTTAAATCCATGGATGAAAATAAGAATATGGCGAATCCATGTAATAACCTAAAAACATAACCACATAATAATGAGGGGATTAAATATACACATAAAACAAAACAAAGAGACAATGAAAGAGAGAAGAATAACCTAAAAACATAACCACATAATAATGAGGGGATTAAATATACACATAAAACAAAACAAAGAGACAATAAAAGAGAGGAGAAAAGGCTTCCTTAAGGCCCATATTTTATTTTTGAAACCCTAGTTACCTTAAAACCCTAAGAAGATAAGAGGATAAGTAAACAATCGAGAAAGAAAAAAAATATTAAAATGAATATTAGGGTTGGACGGGCTTTGTTGCTGAAGTTCCTAATTTCTAATTAAAATAAAGTGGAATAATACTCATAAAATAGGACGAGGACCCATGGCTCTTGTCCCATTGGCTTAAAAAGAAAAAAGGTTTTTGATTTTTACTTTCTTATAGAATGCTCAAGCAAAGAACACATTGTCGAAAATGGGGAAATTGTTAGACTTTTGGCTCTTAATCGCAGGTCTTTTATGACCGTCATGTGTACCTAAGGATATAGTTTTTATCTTAAGTACCTAGTTATGTGTTAAGGTTAACTAATTTTAGTGGTTATGATTAGTGTACCTAGTTATGTCAATATGATTGATTGGAATTTTTGCCACTTTGTTTTTGTTTTCATTTCTCGATTGTTCTTTATATGTTTACAATTGGTATAAGATCTTATTGAATATAGAGGTCCCGTTGGATGAGGAGGGCATTTCAAATGTGAGTGCTTAAACATTGATGGTGGTAATTGGACTCATAAAACTAAAGCAAATTAAATCTAAGATCTAAGTATTGATAATATGGGGAGAATATAGAGTTGCTATGTTTCATATATCTACAATTATCAATATCAGAAATTTCATCATTGGCTTCTTCATAACTAGGGATAATATGTAGTTGGCATGATGCATAAATCTACAACTATCAATATGAAAAATTCCATCATTGACTTCTTCATAAGTAGGATCATATATAGTCGACATGCTCCACAAATCTACAACTATCAGTATGAAAAATTACATCATTGATTTCTTCTTAAGAAGCGAAGCTTCCAATAAGACACATCCATAATGATGTAGTTGTGTTGGTTTTGCTAGCTTTCTAAAGGATGCAATCATGATGATTTAGTTATGATGGTTTTTCTAGGATCAATGCTAAATTGAAGAGTGAACATGTGATTGTGTGTACCAATTCCTTTAATAGGGATCGAGAGGAATCATAACCTTAAAATTTCTTGCAAAATTGTCATGTCTACATTCAAATAAGACTACTAGCAAATAATACTTCACTAACCTACTAGTTCCCTAGGTTGAGATGGAGACATAAATTTTGTAATAAAGGGGCCACGAGACCCAAAAGGAATTTAGTTTACCATATTCACATTTAAATGGATCACATAACTATTAAATGATAAGAAAATAAGGTGGCATTGATTCATGAAGACACTTGGAATCTTGTGGAGCCTTTGGGTGACTAGATTCCCCACACACTTGGCATGATATTTATCCAAATTCAAATCCATGGGTAATGTAATATTATTGGAGGATGATGTGGTGTCAAATAGCATATCATGGTCCAAGGAGTTTGAATTAGTAAAGGAGAGTAACTCCCATGGAAGAGGAAGATACTCGAAGACAACGTGTGACACTTGGAAGGAGATTCTATGCACTCTATGACAACTAATGATGAAATATTAGATGAAAAATATGACAAAATCAGACCTGATTGCAGACCTATGACAAATATGACATGATAGGGCTAAAAATAGCCACTAATAGGTCGAATTTGGGAGTTATAGGCAGCCATTTGAATTGGGGAAAGAATTAAAGCATGAAATAGGAGGACAAGGGTCATACGAATTACTAAACCACTAAGATGAGTTGGAGGAAGCCCATAGAGGGAAATTCGACCTTAGGAGGCATCATGAAGTTAATAAAAGTATTTAATGAGGAATAATAATATATTTTTATCATTTTTTAATTGGCCTTTGGCATCTTGGAGAGCTTTTGCTTGTCCATTGCACGATGAGTGTTCACTTTCCCTGCTTGTGAACCAATTTCTAATCAATTTCGAGGGAGTTGGACTCCTTTTAGGTTGGTTGATGGAGAGTCCATCTATACCTCTCATTTGGATCTGAATGAAGTAATTTATTTTCATGTTTGAGGCTCATACAATTAACCACTTCTCTATCTCCCCCTTCTCTCATTCCTTCTCCTCCATTGCCCCACACTCTCATGTTGGTGGCGCACTTGTTGGAATGGTGCTTACACTTTGCTAAGTATATTTGATGCCAAAGCTTGAGTATATTATGTAAGAATATGTAATATTATTTCCATTTATTCTTTAAGTCTAAATATCAGAAATCCACGTGTGAAAGGCTTGCATTCCCATTGTCTTGAATGTCTAATTTTCATGTATTTGGCTCCCATTTTGAAAGAGTTGTATATCAAATTTGTATGAGGAATTTTATCTGATTTTGATGATGATTTTGATTCCATAAGTTATGCATGAATCTATACTTTCATTACCATATTCTCTATAGCTCAGAATCCAATGAACTCCAGTGTGAAAGGCTTGCATTCCCATGCTCTTGGATGACTAGTTTCATGTATTTGGATTCCAATTTAAGAGAGTTGTATATTATATTTGTATATGTAATTTTCTCTAAGTTTGATTATGGTGTGGAATACATAAATTATTTATGTTTCATATCTCTAAATCCAATAAACTCCAGCATGAAAGGCTTGCATTACCATACTCTTGAATGACTAGTTTTCATGTATTTGGCTTCCACTTTGAAAGAGTTATATATCAGATTTGTATGAAGGCATTTATCTGATGTTAAATGATATTTGGAAATAAATTGAGATTATATTTATGGTATTTATATTTCATTTCATTATATGTAACATTCAATCTACTTTTCATTAGTAAAAATCGAGCTAATAATACTATTTCCCCTTAAGCAAATTCACTAAAAGTTACCATATGGATGTCGTGCCTCATAACCAGTTGAAAAGATTAATAACCATGAATAATGAAATAAATTGATGTATTATATGCATAAAAATACTATTTTCTGAAATTTTGGAGGTTCGTACTGCATTTGGAGAGCCAAAAGTGTCATCTACCCTTGGGGGTTTTAACATCAATTTTCCTTGTGTTGCTGTCCTTCTTTCCCTAGGGTCAAAATAAAGTTGAAGAAGCATATATAAGGTTTATTAGAATTGATAATATGAATTAGGTTTTCCAAATACCCCTCAATATATTACATATAGAATTTGAAGTCACATGGGTGCATTTGGATCAACTTGGGTTTCACTAGTCTAGAGCTAGAAATTGACCAAATTGTGCAAACATGAATATCATGTGAAAATGAGTTTTATTATTCGAACATTGAGTGTATGAGGTATTTTATGATGTTTTAAATCCAATATGTTCCTTCCACAATGAATTTGCAAAGTTCTGGTGGTGTTGGGAACCCAATAGAGAAAGATTACTTAAGCTTGAATTTCCCCAAATTGTATTTTTCTCCAAAATTCCAAGTAGGGACAATACAATGGTACTATAGAATGGTATTGGAACCTATTTAATTTCTCTATTTATGTTTCTTGATGATTATCTCCCTCCATTAGAGACCGAAATTGAAGTCACTGTTAGTGGAAGAAAATAAGGTGAAGAATTCCATTATGATTTAGTAGTGATTAAGGAAAAACTAAGGGTAGAAGTTAAGGATGATAAGGATGAATTTAAGAGACTCCTGAAGTCATATTTTGATGATATTACCAAGAATATTATTCAAGGGTTCGAATTGATGGCTATCCAACTCAGGGGTAAGCTAGCAGCAGGGGGTAGTAGTAATTCTTATCATGAAGAGACACATAATCCAATTCTTTTTGAAGACTTTGATGATTAGGTGTTTGGATATAGGCCTGATAGTGCACATGTGACCTCATTAAGGAACAATCATCAATCCACAACTATATAGGATACCAAGGATACACCAAGTTCTATGGGTGGTGAAGCAGAAAAAAAAAATACATTAAGAGGGTCTAAAGTCACTCCCAAGTGACTCTGAAAAAGATGAAGAAACATCACATGAGGATGAAGAAGAGTCCCTTGAAACTATTGAATATAATTCCAAGACACATTATACTATGGAAATGGACCAAAGGGAATCTACTGATGGATGCTTGAACTATGAACAAGTACCTATTGATGGGTGCTCACAACTATATGTCGGTGACATAGAGATTATATTTGAAAATGTTGCTGCAAGCCAAAGTTCTCATGAGCATGAAGATGAATACCTTGTAGAAGATGATGAAGAACCAAGATAAACTTTCTCATCACCACTTGAGATTCAATAATTTGATCAAATCAAGAAGAAAGAATAAGAAGAGGTTCACTCTCATGAACCATCCTTCATTGGAGGGTCTTTGAAAATGAGTGAAAGGAATATGAGGCCCTTGGCATACTCCATAACACTAAAGCATTGGTGTCAAATTATTGTTGGAAAGTTTCTTCATTGGAGGAGCCATCCTTCCTTGAATACATGGATAAGATTCAAAGAGCAATGGACAACATCAAAGGTAATTTCATGTCTTTTATTTTTGATAGAAAAAATTTGGTTGAGGTTAATGAATGGCTACATGAAGCATACTTGAATAATAATGAAGATATTCATAAGCTCAAAACTCAAAATGGGAAACTTCTTAAGAGGTTGAAATATAATTTTCTTCCTCCTATGTTTCAAATTATCATATGGTATATTGCTTGGAGGATTCTCACAACATGAGGGATCACGAGAAACATGGAAAAGTGTAGGTTCTTGATATGTTTGAAGATGATCTTGATGAGAGCCAATCACTTGTTGTGGTGGAAGAGGAAATTGAGTAGCCTCTTGAAAATTGTTGCACACTTTTTGAAGAAGTACATGATTCCACTACCTTGGAACCAACCTATGAGGAAATTTTTTCATTTTTGAGGGAGGTGCATACCCCTACCGCTATGGATCCTTCACATGATGAAAATTTTGTACTTTTTGATCAATTGGGTGAGTGGGTTCTTTCTCCTACATCCCACGCATCCATATTTTTAAGAATTCATCGTAATGAAGTATGGGTAAAAGGTTTATTTTTGATGGGTGAAAGGTTTATTTTTGATGGTTCCACATGAGGAGTATGGGATTCCTTTCTCTCCTTTTGATTATGACATGACTAGAGTGCCAACTTATTTACATTTGCAGCAACATCCATTGTTACATTATGATGTTATACATATTCATGGGTGAATTTATGAGACTTATTTGATCCACTAGAGTCTATGTAATTTCATGACCATATGCTCTATATCTCAAAATCCAAGAAACTCTAGTGTGAAAGGCTTGCATTACCATGCTCTTGAATAACTAGTTTTCATGTATTTGGATTCCACTTTGAAAGAGTTATATATCAAATTTGTATGAAGGAATTTCTATGATGTTTCTATTGGGGAAGCCATTGGAATTCTATTTATAGTATTTATATTCCATTTCATTATTTGAACCATTCAATCTACTTTTCATGAGTCAAAATCGAGTTATTAATACCATTTCCCCTTAAGCATATTCATCGGAAGTTACCATATGATGTTGCACCTCATAAATAGTTAAAAAGATTAATGACCATGAATAATTACAAAAACTGATGCCTTATATGCATCCCCATAATCTGTTTTTAAATTTTGGAGGTTTGCACAACATTTGGAGAGACAAAAGTGTGATATACCCTTGGGGGTTTTAACATCAATTTTCCTACTGTTTTTGTCCTTCTTTCCCTAGGGTCAAAATAAAGTTGTAGAAGCATATAGAGAGTGTATGTGCATTCATAATATGAATTAGGGTGTCCCAATACACCTCAAGCTCTTCCATATAGAATTTGAAGTCATTTGGGTGCATTTGGATCAACTTGAGTTTCACTAGTCTAAAGATAGAAATTCGCCAAATATCATGTCAAAATGAGTTTTCATGAGTGAAAATCAATCTAGTAATACCATTTCCCCTTAAGCAAATTCAGTGAAAGTTACCATATGGATGTTGCGCCTCATAACCAACTAAAAATATCAATAAACATGAATAATTACAAAAATTGATGCATGATATGCATCCACATACTGTGTTATGAAATTTTGGAGTTTTGTAGTGCATTTGTAGAGTCAAAAGTGTCATCTACCCTTGGGGGTTTTAACATCAAATTTCCTAGTGTTTTTGTCCTTCTTTCCCTAGGGTCAAAAGAAAGTTGCAGAAGCATCTAGAGAGTGTATGAGCATTCATCATATGAATTAGGGTGTCTAAGTACACCTAAATATATTCCATATATAATTTGAAGTCATTTGGGTGCATTTGGATCAACTTGGGTTTCACTAGTCTAAAGCTAGAAATTGACCAAATTGTGTAAACTTGAATATCCTGTCAAAATGAGTTTTCTGATTTGACCATTGAGTGTATAAGGCCCATTAGGATGTTTTAAATCCCATAGGTTGCTTCCACAATAAATTTGGAAAGGTTCGATGGTGTTTGGAACCCAATCTAGAAAGACTAGTTAAGATTGAATTTTCCCAAATTGTAATTTTCTTCAAAATTCCAAGTAGGGACATTACAAAAATAAACCCAAGATAACTTTTCATCTTATTCCATTATAGAATTATTTGTGGATTTCCTTGATCTCAAATTAATGTTAATATGTTATATGGTGTCAATGATATTCATCATCACATAATATTTGTATATATTGATTTATATTGAGCCGAGTTGAATATCCTAGAGATATCTATGGTTGTTGGTTTACATATTTTATGTTCCTGTAAAGTGAAACTACTAGAATTAAAATGAATATGCTTTGAGGGATTTGTGATTGTGATGCTCTAATCAAATTTACTGTTGGGTTGGATTTTTTTTTACCCATTTCATATTAGCATATCATATACATTTTTCTAAAATCAAAATTGTGTTAGTATGAAGGAGTTAAAATATATACAACCACATGATATGAAATGAGATAAGAGGAAATGATGAAAAACGATAAAGTTGATTCAATTGTATTTATACTAATTTTACTAATACATAGTACAATGGTTGATGCCACCTCATAGAAATATTTTCTCTAAATCCTAACATATTGCATGGTGGTTAGGCTAGGCAATCCTAACTAACTCACTTAGTCATCATTTGAGGATAAATCACTATTATCCTAAATGAATAATACAATTAAAGGTGACACGAAAACTTAGTGATTGGTAAGACGAACCATAGGGTAACTGAGGGGCACATAAGTTAAAAATATATAACTCATGTTATTAGAGTGAGAATGGTTTGAGTGTCGAATGCATCATGCCAAATATGCACCAAAGTTAGCAACAACTATGAAGGAAAGCGAGAGATACTATGATGTTAACACAATAAACAATTTGACGAGAAATTTATACTTAAAAAGAGAACTCTAGCCATTAAAACTCATATTTTTGCTTCAAAAACATCAAAATCAACCCTCGAATAAAAATTGTTACTACTTGTGGATTTTTTTGGGCTAAACTTACAACTTTTTTTGAAACTTAACTGTTACCATTGCAATAAAAACCATAAATCACCATAAATCAACTCTCGAATCGAAAAAGGGGTCCTACCAACAGATCCTTTTTTTTTTCGAGGATAAAATCACATATTGTTTGAACCTTGACATTAACAACTATCGTCACTGCAATAGAAACCCCCAAATCAACCTCTAATTTTTTTCAAGGTCAAAATTACATTTTTTTGAAAATGTGGCCTTAATAATCGACGTCGTAGGGATGAAAATTCCAAAATCTACCCCAATTTAAAAAGGGGTGCTACCAATAGTAACCTTTCTTTCGTGGGGCTAAAATTGCAAGCATTTCGAAAATATGACCTAAAAAATATGTTCATTTTTTAAAAATCACTCTAAAAAGAATAGAGAATAAAAACTTGACTTCAATATATATATTTTTTTGAAAAATCAATTTAAAAATTCTAAAAATAAAGAAACAAAGAACATTAAAATTAAAATGTGAATATTAAATAAAAACATTAAAAAGTTAAAAACAATTAAAAAGTTTGAAAAACAAAAAATAATAACAAAGTAATTAAAAATTAAATTAAAGTTATTAATTTTATATTTAAAGAGAAAATGTGGTGCAAGGAAGATTTAAAGGTTAAAGGAAAATTCCAATATTATAAAGAGATCATGAACAATAATCTTGAGGATCCAAATTATCTTTTTATCTTATCGATCTCAAAGAAAAAAAATAATATTGCCAAGATTAGAATGAACTCTCATGAGGTTGATCGTGAGACTGGGCGTTGGACAACACCCAAAATGCCATGGGCCAAAAGTATTTGCGAGTGTATGAGCGTTGACAATGAAAATCACTTTTTCTTAGAATTACCTCCTTACACTCACATTAAATATCAGTTTCATAATCTTTGCTCCTACATTGACCTGTCTAACCTTGTAACCCCTTAAAACTATGGTGAGCTAAGGACGCTCCTCTTTAATATTTTTGAGCATAGGAATATAATTTAGAACAAATAAAATAATTTATGTATTGTATTTTCTTTTAAGGTTCGATAGACCAAATTTAGTCTTAGTGGATGTTAAATATCAATTTAAAAATAAAAATGAAAATTAAAAAAATAGTATTAATTTTACTAATAATAAATAAATGGTAGGTGGGAGGGGGTTACAAGGAGAGACTCGATTCCATCTGCTCCTTTATGTCACCTTGACCCCCCTTTTACATGCAAGGTGGGACAAAGAGGATAGACAAAATTAGTCCTCTATATAACCCTCTCCCACCCCCTTTTATGTGTAAGGAAAACCAAAGAAAGATAAAAATGGGTAGTGTTACCCCTTTCTACCCCTATATATAGCTGCCCTTACATGCCACCCCTTTGTCTTAAAGACATATGAAAAGAGAAGACAAAAATAAATTTAAAGAGATGACATTGCCCCTTTCCACCCCCTTTATTCCCCTTACACATAAAAGGAGTGAGGGAGGGTGACATAAAAAGAGGGTTAAAGTGACATTAAAAGAGGGTTAATTATAAAATAGAGTCGCTTCCTCATGTCGCCTCCTTCCAACCAACATATATTTATTAATGTTAAAATTATATATTATTATTATTTTTAAACTTTTCTATAATTTATTTTTTCCTTTCAAACTTCAATTTACTTTTTAATTATTTGGTTATTATTATTATTATTTTTTCAATCTTATAATTATTTTTAACTTTTTCATGTTTTTTAATATTTTGTTATTTTTTTTTAAAATTTATAATTTAATTTATAATAATTTTTAACTTTTTAATGTTTTTAATTTTAATATTTAATTTCTATTTGTTTTTAATATTCATTTTTTTAATTATTATATTGTTTTATTGTTTTTATATATATTTTAATTTGTTTTATTTTTAAATTTTTAAATTGATTTTTTTTAAAATTTACGTTTTGGAGTCAAATTTGTCTTTGTTATTTTTTTAAGTGATGTTTTGAAAATAAAATATTTGTTTAGGTAGTAGATTCAAAATGCTTGCAATTTTAGTCCCATAGAAGAATGGTTGATATTGGTAGGACCTCTTTTTGATTCAAAAGTAGATTTTGGCATTTTCGTTGCAACAATGCTTGTTGTGAAGGCCATTGTTTCAAGAAAGTTGTAATTTTAGTCTTGGAAAAATGGGGGGACCATGTTAGCACCATTTTTGTATTTGGAGGTTGATTTGTGGGTTTTGAATATAGTGATGGCGATTGTTAAAGCCATGGTTCAAACAATACATGATTTTAACCTTGAAAAAAAAGTTTATACATTGGCGAGACATGCAGATCATGGGAAACAAGATTGAAAGGGCATATGGTAGATTTAAGACATAATAGGGTCAAGAACTCTGGTCTCACAGAACACGTGAATAATAATAAACATATGATATGCTTTGAAAAAGCAAGGATCATAGCCACCACCAACCACTACACAAAAATGAATATCATAGAGAAGGTTGAGATAAGTCTCCAACTTGCTAACATGAACATAGATGACGAGGCCATACTAAATGAAACTTGGAATCCATTATTGCAAACCCTATTAATTAAAAGGATTGCAAGGCGACATGAAGAAATTTAAACGACAAAATTTTTCTTACATATTGCTGGGTGAGTGCAACCTTGATGCCATTGAGCTCTTACACTCCTCAGGATGACCCCTTTGAGGGATTGAAACGTCGAGGATAAAAAGTTCAAATGGAAAATGCAATTTCGGTACATATCTATTATTCCCTACGTAAAATATGTTATACAAAATGAGACCAACATAACCAAGGTTTGGACCATACAACATAAGTGAAAAATAAATGAAGGTGTGTCCTAGGTGGTATGTGACCATGGCACTAGCTGGTATGATTCTCTAACACCCCCCCTTAATCTTGACTTAGTGGAACCATATAAAAATTTGAGGCCTTGACAAGTAAGGCTCAAGTCACCTCTTACAAAAATTTATTTGTCCATATAACAAAGGTAAGAAGGAAAACCACATGGGAACAAAACCTCACCTCTAAAATGGACATGGAGAAAATAAGAAAGTGAATATCAACCATCACCATGTGTCACCCACTCCAAGGAGTTACCTTAGATAGGTGCATGCCGTCTTTGTGAAGCTCTTGTTGAAGATGTCAACATATTGCTCTGCAGATGGGCAATACTGCAATGATATCACCTGCTTATGCACCAAGATCCAGATGTACTGCATGTGTATATCATTGTGATTGGTCCTCTGTATTTGTACTAGATCGGTGGATATCTTTATTGCACTTTTATTGTCACACCATATGACAATGGGTGAATCAAATGCAAAACCAAGTTCTCCAAGAATGCCTTGCAGCCACACACATTGTGTAGCTGCATTCACTGCTCCTCTGTACTCGACCTCGGTTGATAAAAGGGACATAGTGTGTTCTTTTGTACTTCATCAACATATAGGAACATGTGCAAACATGAATACATAACCTGAATTGGAATTTATATCAATGGAATCTCCATCCCAATCAGAATCAGTAAATCCAACTAGTTCTAGTGGAGAAATAGCAACATAATGAAAGATCCTTTTAGCATCCTTGCAATGGATCTCATGAGGCTCCTGCATATAACTTGAAACATCACCTACTGCATAATCCAAATCAGGTCGACAGTGTGTGAGATACAACAAGCTCCCAACTAGTTGCCTATACAATGAGTTGTCCACCAATGGAGATGAACCAAAATCACCTAGTTTAACTCTTGAAAGGAAGGGACACTTGGATGCCTTACATTCAACCATTTTGAACTTCAATAACAAGTCTACAATATACTTTGATTATCCGAACTTAATATCTACATCAGATTTCTCAATCTCTAAGCCAAGAAATTGTTTCAACAATCCAAGGTCAGTCATTGAAAACACATTGTGCAATGAAGACTTAATCGAACCTGTATCAGCAATGAAACTTCCAGTGATAAAAATATCATCAAAATACAATACTATGATCTAAAATTAGTAGTATAAATGTTGAAAATATACATTAGGATCATATTTTCATCTTTCAAATCCTTGTGATAGAAGAAACCTGTCCATCTTGGCATACCAAGCCCTGGGGGCTTGCTTGAGGCCACAAAGAGACTCATTCAACCTGAAAACAAGTGAATTATAGAGAATGAAACCTTCAATATACTACATATAAATCTCCTCCTGAATGTCACCATGAATAAAAACACTCTTCACATCCATGTGGTGCACCTCCCATCGCTTTGATGCAACAATGGCCAAAACTAGCCTAAAAGAGTCCATCTTTGCAACCACTGCAAATGTCTCTATATAGTCCACTCCATGGAATTGAGATAAGCCTTTGGAAACCAACCTATCCTTATACTTCATATCTGAACCATCAACAACCATCTTGGTTCTATAAACCCACTTACATTGCACTAGTTTCCTCTTCGAAGGTAGATGGACCAACTCCAAAGTTTCATTGTATTGAAAGGACTTAAAATATTCTTGCATGGATGTTTTCCATCTTCGATCATGTGATGCTTCCTCATATGATTGAGGACTAGATCCAACCATCATAAAGCACCTCTCTAGAATATTCTAATAACAAGTGGAGAAATCATTGTGAAATTGAGATCTAGTCTTCCTAGAGTCTACTGGATCTCCAGCAAGATCACCAACTATTTATATGGTTTTCTCAGCCCATTTTGGCCATATGGGTGAGTCATTATCTGAAAGCATGTCATCATATCCATATTCCATATTTGAATCAGAAAAAATATAGAGAGAATCATCACTTACATCATCATTGAGTGGAGGGTGTGAGAAATCCCCCTTGACTAGTTTGATCTCTTGCATGGGCTCTTCTCCGAGTTGAACACTTCTCTCAATGAAGGTTTTTTGAGATGATAGATCAAACGAATTGTATCCCTTTTCATTTTCAGTAGATCCAACCATTATGGACTCCTCGCTTTGAGTTTGCAATGCCTTTCTCTTATCGGGAGGAATTCTATCCCAAGCCTTTGAGCCAAAACCCCTGAAATGAGAAACATTGGGCTTGTGACCACTCCAACCCTCAAATGGAGTTTTGTTATCCAATGATTTGTGTGGAAATCTGTTTTGAAAATATGCAATAAAATTGATGGCTTCAGCCCATATCTTAGGAGATAAATAATTAGACTCCAACATGCATGTGGCCATCTCCTTCAATGTTCTATTCTTGTGCTTTGCCACACTATTTTGTTGAGGTGTGTAAGGCACATTTGAATGCCATTTTCATCACATAGCTGCTATAGGCTATTACTAAAATATTTCTTGCTATTATCAGTCCTTAATACCTTGATCTTATTCTCACTCAAGTTCTCAACCAAAGCCTTGAAAACTTTGAAGATCTCAAACACTTTATATTTTTGCTTGAGAAAATACACCCAACAATACCTTGAGAAATCATCTATGAATGTTAATGCATACCTTGATTTTCCATGGGAGGGTGTGGGAAGAGGTCTTATCATATCTAAATGGATCAAATTAAGCACTTGTACAACCATTGTTTCCTTTCCTTTGTCATACTTGCGCTCTGCATGCTTTCCAACAATGCATCCCTTGCATGTACATTTGGGAAACTTGATGCTTGGAAGCCCTTCAACCATGTTTTATTTGCTAAAATCTTGAATATATATGTAGTTGAGGTGTCCAAACCTCTCATTCCATATTTTTATGGTCTTGTTGGCATGTGTCAGGAGCGCATTCCTTGAGGAGTAAGGAAGAAAGTGAGAAAACTTGTACATCCTTGAATCATGATCTGCATTACCCACTACAACAACTTGTCCTGTAGAAATTTCTGAAATCTCCACATAATATTGAATGAATGTCACTCTCTTGGCTGAACCTGTATGTGGAATTTGATAGAATGAGAGTAGGTTAGCTACAATACCAGGTACATACAACACATTGTATAAGTACCCTTTGTCAAGGTTGATCATGCCAATCCCTTTGGTTGGGATCACAGAGTCATCACCCATGAGGATGGATGGACCACTGTATGGATGTAGGGTCGAGAAGGATTCTTGTACATAATCCATGTTCCTTGAGGCACTTGAATATATTATGAAGGAGGAAGAGCCAGAATATCTTGCAACCAGTGCATGGCATCTATCCTTGTTTTTAGAATTCCAACCTCCCTCTTTCTTCCTTGTACCATTTGTAAGAGGAATGCTATTCTTCTCAAGGAGTTCCGCCATCCTGTCAATGGTTTCCTTCATGCATGCAATCTATGGATGCCAACCTTTGTGACACAATAAGTTCATTTTGTCTTATATTTCTTCTTCTTCTCTTCATTCTTGCTAGGATTTGAACCCCCATCAGAAGATTTGGATCTCTCCTGCTTCTTCTTCTCTCGCTACTTCGTTGGGTTTCTTCTTGCGTTTGGCTTGATTCAAAACACATGCAACAAGGGATTGATCATTAGTGGATTTGATGGTACCCATTTGAATAAGATTGTCTTGTTCCTGAATCAAAGACCCCATGAAGTATGTCAGGGTAGGAATCTCCGATCTTGAACTGTCAGCTTGCTTGAGTGGAATGTCGAGATAAACACTGAATATTTAGGCCCTAGCTTCAAAACAATGGAAAATATCAAATGCTCTTCCTTATTTTTAATGCCACACTGTTTCAGCTGAAGCAACAAGGATTTGAACTTGGTGAATAAATCTTGGATCGTCTCAAAGTGAGTTGGGATCAATGTGATCAACTCATTTTCGAGTTGGTGTCCTCTCATCTCATCTGTATTCCCAAATAGTGACTCAATATTGAGCCAAAATTCATTGGGTGTTGTAAGACTATCTACATGAAATAAAATATCCCTCTAAATACTAAGTCAAAGCATACCGAATGCTTCATCCAACCTTTCAAAATGCTTCAACAGAGTTGGGATGGTTACTCTGTAGAGACCTTTAAACCTCAACTGGATCACCATTTCAACCTTCCATTCAAAATAATTGAATGGGGTAAGCAAGACATGATTCTGCTCCATTTCTTCTTGCACACTAAGTGACAAAGACATTGGAACAACCTGCAATGCAAAATCTTGAATTTTTCTTGAGGAGACCCTAAATAGAAGCTCAAACTCTCTGAATTCGATTTGCATATCCAAAGAGCTCTGATACCATGTGAATATCTTATTCACAACAATATATAGGAGCTAAGAGAATCCTCACTACTCGAGAATTTCACAAATTATGCAGAAAATAGTGTAAAAGAGAAATATTAACACAAACAGATGGTGCAAATAACTAAATTATCTATTTCTATCTGTTAAGTCATGAACTTGTTTTCTTCAGTTTTATATTTTGCTTATGTTAAGTCATGAACTTGTTTTCTTCAGTTTTATATTTTGCTTGTGATTTTTATTTTAAGTTTGCTCATTTACTTACTTTAGAAGATTTTTGGTTTTAAGTGAAATTTTGATTTTTGCTTTAGGTTTTCATTAGGTTTGTTCTTCTTATGGTTTTGAAGGGTTCTATAGGACATTATGTGGATTAATTGGTTCAAAAATAACACCATGATCAAAGTTTAACATAAAAATCTCATTCAAAATGGAATTAATGACTAAAAAAGCGCCAAATTTGGTTTTAAAATATTCTTGTAGCACAACGGCCAAAATTTTACACTGCGGCGCTACAAGAATATCGCGGGCACTAAAATTGCTGATTTTTAAGCCAAATTCTCTCATGATTTCGATTTCTGAATGACTAATCACATGTGTAAAGGGTTTTGATATGTGTTTCATCAGAATTGATCATGCAAACAGGTGTGGTCTGTGACGTGAAAGAGATCGTGGCGATCAGCAACTAAAGTTGGGAGAATGACGACAGATCGAGGAACGAGCCTAGATTGATGGGAAAGAAGTTCTCCACATATGCATTACGAAGCTGAAGGTAAAGTGGAGCGAAGACAACTGCTAAAAGTTCGGGATTTGCAGTTACAGAGAGAGTTTAGGGTTTTCTCAGCGTGCCAGTTGGAAGCAAACTGAAGGTTTGAAGACACTTGGATAGTTAAATTCAACAGTCAGATAGTCCAAGGATTAATTTTAAATGTCTGCAGCAGGTCGGGAATGAGGTATTCCACGTAAACTTGGTCGTGGCTGCCAAATTAGGGGTTTTTCATTAAGGCTGGTTATATTAAAAATGATTAAAGAAAGCCTTAATTAATGTTGTTAACAAGCTCTCAATGATCAGATATTAGTCTTAAAGGTTTTATATGTTTTAGCAAGTAATAAGTTGAAAAACAAATGTTACATTGAACAATCTCCCTATCAAGACCAGGAAGTATGGTAGGTTGAAGGTCTGTATTGTTTATGGCGACCAGAGTTCACAGATTTACTTGTTACCTATAATTAATGCAATGAATTAGCTAAGCATGTCGATTGCATGCAAACCTTATTTGAATATGTCCAGAGGCTGATTGGTTTTGTGCTGAAGGTAGGTTGAAGCAGAAAGTTAGCACACATAAGATTACTCTCATATCATCTCATTCCCTAGTTAAACAATCACAATCTACATCCAAGAAGCAAGCAATTGAGAGCACTAATGCAGAATCCCTATTGCAAAGAGATAGCTCATTAGTGACATTAAAAGGAGCCAAGGGTGCTATTTGTGCAGATTCACAGCACATAGATGTCTCTATGTATTGCATAGGTGGTATGGTATTTAGATGAGCATATTGGATGGTTACTTAAAGTTCAGTAGCAGCTTCGATTAAGGATTTTTAGCACTCTGTCGACCTAAATTACCCAAACCTGATGGAAAACATTTCTTGCATTGTCAATACAAATAGACTGTTAAAAACTAAGAGAAAACAACCAAGGAGAATCAAAGAAAGCTGACTGTCAAAGCTCTAAAAACTTGAGGAAAAAGGGGCTATTAGGTCATTAACAAGGTCTTAAAATTACACAAAATTCAGCCATTAGAAAGCAAATGAAGAAAAGTGGGAAGACCAACAGAGCTGAGTCTACTGAGGTAAATTGGATTGACTAGTTTCTAGGTTGTGCAGAGCTTTTTGAAAATGCTGGATGGTTAGATTTCTTTAAGAAGATTGATGGCTATAACACTAAGGTCTCTCATAAATTTGCTAAATGTTATAACCAAGACATGGTATCATTTGATACCCTGAAGTTTAAGTTGACTGTGGAGTTGGTGGCTGAAGCAATAGGAGTCAGAAATGAAGGAGAGTTGTGGTTCAAAAAGCTTCCTTTTACCTTCAATGCCCAAAGGTATCTTTTACCTGGCATTATTCCAGACTGGAGCAAAGGAGTGCTCATCCAGAATTTCAGAGCAGAATGGGTGGAGCCCATCAAAGTCCTACAAAGCTACATTACCTGTGAAGGGAGGTATGCTTTTGTATTTAAATATCATTTCAGGTTCTTACAGCACCTGGCTGGTGAATCAAGGATGAGTCTCCCCTTCTTCTTGTTGAAGAGTTTGCAGAAGATGTCAAGCAGGATTAAAGAGCATCATGATCACACTTCACCATCCATTTTCCATCATGGATTGATCAAGCTCATTATCAGCACTACTTTGCAAAGAGAAGGAAAGACACGGGATTACTTCCTCTTTTGGTCTAGGTTCCAAATTAAGCAGGAAGAACAGCCTATCAAAAAACATGTAGACAAAGGACAAACCCTAATTAGAAAATTAGGGCAAAAGGTCAAGTCTGAAGATAAAAAAGGTGTCAAAATTGAGGAAATGACAAAACCTTTAAAGAGAGATATTGACTCTCAGCAACCTTCCATTGACAGTAAGGGTAAAGGTTTGCTGATTATTGAAAAGGAAACTCAGCCTGTGCAAATTAAAGTACTAGCAGTGGCAATTATAGATGAAAAAAATGTTGTCACAGAGAAGGTTGCAGTAGAGGAAGAAGATACTAAAGTCCAGCAACGAAGCCCCATCACCATTCTATCTGAAGATGAAGGATATTTATTGGAAGGAGATGAGGTAACTATCAGTCCTGAAACTAGGGTTGGCACACATAAGGAGTTCTCCAGTCAAGAAGATAAGACAGTCATGCCAAAGAAAAAGAAGATCAAGGTTAAAGCTATGGAGTTTGCTACAGTTATGCATCAAGGAAAAAATTTGCAAATGCCGGGAGATTTTTCCCCAGGATGGAGACCCAAAACTCGACCAAAAAATAAACTGAGGCTGAACATGAAAAAGCTACTAAACCCTAAGTTAAACACAAAAGCAGTAACTATGCTTGATACTTCTTCTTTAGATGAAAAGATAGAATCCAACAAAGATGATTACAAAAGAAAATCCAAGAAATATGATTACAAAAGAAAATCCAAGAAAGATGATTGCAAAAGGAAGAAGCCATTGAAGACAGTAGAAGAATCCAGCCTCACCGAAACTAAACTATCAACTGTGTTTTTGGAATTAAGAAGTGAAATGTTGAAGGAACACCATAAAGAAGAAATGGAAGCTTCTTATTCAGAAAATAAGTTGGCAATGGATGAAAATGCACCTAATGAAACAGACAATCAAGAAAATCTAAGTGTTCCTGGCCTTTCTACAGAGCTGCTGCATGAGGAGGAGGACATTTTCAGAGAGTTAAATATCCCATGGCTGCCCAGTGAAATACATAATACAGCAGGAGGCAAAGCTTTTGACTCAGACAAAGAGAATTTGCAAAAAACCATCAAACAATATAAGCATCAAATGGAATACATGCAAGCAACCAATGATGGTTTGATCCTAGCTAACAGAAGACTCAGGGAGGATTTACAAGAAGTAAATGATCATTACCAAGAGCTTACTGTAGTCTCCAAGGAGGCCCTGAAAAGGAAAAGAAACACAGATTTACAATCTGCAGAATTACATCAGACTGTCAGAGGCTTACAGCAGCAGAATGAAGAACTTTCAAGAAGGTTAACAGATATGGAAGCTGAGCAGAAGAGAGCTAGGAAGAAGGCCCAAGCTTTGGATGGAATAGCCTTATTGGCAGAAGCTGCTAAAGACCCTTGAGTATTGTTAGTTAGGCAGTTACTTGTTATGTTTTTTGAGAAATACTTTATTTTGAAAATTGTGATTTTGACCTTATCCCATCGATGAGTAGGTTAAAAGCAGTTAGGGTTTAAACCCTAACTGAATTTTTGAAAAACAATATTTAGGAAGATCAGAAAGGAAACAAGGGGTTGGATTTTTGGCTGGCTTAAGGAGGTCTTTGACTTGTTTATGAGCTAAGTACTTAACTATCATGTGTATTTGATGAACATAATTATGAAATATATGATCCATATTACCCTTCAGTATGTGTTTTGGCTTAATTTTTAGTTTGCTCAGCTGCATGATTGATAAATTCATTACTGGTTTATGGTTTCTTTGCTTGTAATGCTTGTCAGTTGTGAATGAACTTCAAGATTATATTCTGTTGGTACATGGTGATTATATTATGCATCTCTGTCCTTATTTATTTATGATTTAGTTCCTGCTTGGCTTATGAATGTATTCCCTTCAGTCACCAAAATTTATAACCAAGAAACCTTTCAAAAACCCTAAAACCTAGTTTTGTTTGATTGAATTTTTGAGATTGTGTTGGCTTGTTTCTTTGTGGCCTAGAAATAATTTCTGGCACAAACACTATCCAACATGTAAATGTGTTCGGAACATGAATATAATACAATATGAGAAAATTGTTATCCTTTGGAGGTAAATTGGTGGCATACATGTCACAGGCTTCGATTGGACCTCAAACCCCCCTTGGTTGACATCGAGCTCCCAAAGCACCTCAAACGACTACGAATGGCCAGGTGAAAGTGGATGAAGCATGCTAGGACATAAATAAGGTTAGGATAGGCGTGCTGGAGTGCACGAGTGAGCAGGAGTGGCTCTAGGCAGTATTTAATGGTACAAAAGAGCAAAAAAACTCAAATACAATGCATGAGCATCCATGGTCAAACCAATTCCCTGTTTTAAGGAGTAGGAGTGCAGCAAGGACACAAATTTCATTAATGAGGGTGCATGAGCTCTTGAATGATCAACTATGGGCCCCTAGGTGCATTTATTAGTCCAAAATCACCAAATACCTTAGGAGACCAACATAACCAAGGTTTGGACCATACAAGATAAGTGAAAAACAAATGAAGGTGTGTCCTAGGTGGTAGGTGACCATGGTACGTGGTATGATTCTCTAACAGTTCATAGTAAAGTTTAGCATTCGTTCCTAGAAATCAGAAGCAAGCATGTCACTGTTGGAATCGATATTACAATAATTTGAGGTGAAATCGACATTGAAAAAACAATGGTTAATGGTAACAAACTATACAACTTAACGATAACTTTATATTCAAAATGGGAAATCTACCCATAAAAACTCAATTTATTTGTGTCAAAGACACCAAAAGAAACCCTTGGATTGAAAAGTGGTGCTACTGGTAACACCCATATTTTTTAGGGCTAAAATTACAACATTTTGAAACTCTGACCGGTTTCGATGTAATCAAAACCATAAATCAACCCCCGAATCGAAAAGTGCTCCTCCAAAAACATACTTATTTTTCATCGGGGGTTAAAATTTCATAATGTTTGAAAGCATATCCTCCACAACTAAAGTCATTGCAATGAAAATACCAAAATCAAACCCTAAATCGAAGAGACATGCTTCCAGAGACACCCTTTTATTTCGTCAAACTACAATTGTAGGCATTTCAAGAAGATGCATGGCCAAGGAAAATTATTAATTTTTTTTTCAACTCCTTAAAAAAAGACTAATTTAATTTAAAACAAAATAATTCAAAAAATTTCAAAATTCAAAAATCGATCATTTTGAAAATTATTATTTTTAATAAAAACATTAAAAATGAATAAAAAAAATTTAAAAAAAAAGCAAAAATTAAAAAAATATAAAATATAAAATAAAGAAAAACTAAAAAATCAAATAAACATTAAAAAAACACTATAAAAGAAAAAACATATAATATATATATGTGGAAAAATATATTTTATAGATAATATGAAAACAAAAAATAAAAAAATATAAGATAAAAAAACATTTAAAAAATATATAAAAATAAAACTTTATAACATAAAACATGTATAAGTAAATATGAGTCGATGGGTGACTATTTTGTACGGCATTTATCAATTTTGTGATAGGGGATTTTGTTGAACTCACACCATTTTTTAGTGTTATTCTTCAATTTCCCGTTACCTTTCTTTACTTACGGCTTGGACTGGTTGTCCTAAGATATGATATCCTTTTTCTTCTTTCTTCTATGAATTAGTGCCCCCTTTACCATACTTTTGCTGTGGTTTATTTGCATACCCAAATTCCTACTTACTATTTTGCGTAATTTTGTTTTGTCAATTTTGACAATATACCAATAAGTGGCATCTTTGTTTGGATGCAACTGTGTAGGCTACTGTTATACTTCTAGAGAAAGTATCATTCAAAATCTTTCATTCTTATATTTGAGCAAAAGGTATGGAATATATTAGTGAAATATGGCACCATATGGTCTCTCTCCTGGTGTAAAGTTGTCCATCTCATGTACTAGTCATCATAGTATATGAGATGCTAGAATTCCTCCTAGAGAGCATGAAAAAAAAACACCCAAGTGTGTTCTTTCCTGTATGTTTTAGACTCATCCTTAGCATGTATCCTCCAACAATTTTTCTACCAATATTTGACATGGGGAAGGGACTTAAGGAGCATGAAGGTGATCTTTTCGCTATTAATTTTTTTTAACATAGTAATAACCCTCAAATAGATTTAGCAATTTCTCCAAAGCATCATCATCTATATGAAATTCAAATAAATGAATGTAAAAGTTAACTTGTACCTTTAAGTGTGTTTCACCTACGAAATGGATGCTAGTTGAAGGTGTCTCCACCACCTCAATAGTCGCCAAAGGGTATGGGACAAATTATCCATCATCTTGTTCCTCTATCGCATGAAGGATTCCCCGAGTAATAACTTCATATGATCTCATACACTGCCATATATTTTTTCTTCCACCATGTGAGGTTATTTAGGCTAGGTAGAGTGTCTTTCCCCAAGCTCAGTTAGTTCAAGACCCATCTCCCGATACTTGAATCTCATCAAGGACGAACAACAAAGAGAAGATTGCTCTAATACCACTATATGTATTATTTAGAGAATGCAATGAATGAAAAATATAAAATGGAAACACACAAACATGTTACATAGAGCACAACAATACAATAAACCCAAATTTTATTAATGAATTAAATAGAAAAGGCTATAAACTACAAACTAATACAAACTAGCTAGAATGGCAGTAGCTTATCTTTGAAGAGAAATGTGTTGGCTATGATCATTCTCAAGAAGACCATAACAAGAGGCCAAAAATGGTCTTTTAACACAATGTTCTAAGACCTAAGAGGTAAAAAACCTAAACATTCAAAACCCTAACCCTAGGAGATGAAGTGACAAAAAGGAATGTGGGCCTCAAGGAGTCTAGTTGATACATCAACTTTTTGGGTCCTCAACTTCCACATACAAACTCCATTTGGAGAGAACAATAGCCTGTTGGAAAGATCTCAAAAGACGAACAATTTTTTGAAGTATTAGATAAGAATTTGGAAACCCTAAGCTATTGCATGGAAAAAAAACATTGTTTAGGGCCCTACCCTCTTCTATAATGTATCCTATTTAACAAAAAGTGAAAATATTCCTGGACTGTTTTGTATTTTGGGTATAACCTTTCGCTCGTAACTCGAAAGTGGGTGAACTTTGGACCATTGAAAATATATTGAAATTCTATACAACTTTTTTGTTATGAGTTTTTTCTAATTCCTTATCGTTTGTCCGGGGAGGGCGCTTTAGTAAAAAACATCTTTAAGATGTTTTTTTAGTAAAACGCGCTCCCCAGACAAATGATAAGGAATTAGAAAAAAATCAAAACAGAAAATTTGTAGAGAATTTCAAGAGATTTCCAGTGGTCCAAATTCTGCTCAATTCTGAGTTACGAGTGAAATGTTATTCCCAAAATACAAAATCTTCCAGGAATATTTTCAGTTTTTGTTAAATAGGATACATTTTGGGCAAGATAAAACCTTATGAATGCCTTAGAAATTTAGGACCTAAAATATTGTAGAAAAAATTCCAAGATGAAGAACCGTTTTGAGTCGGTGGAATAGGTGGGTGGCCACTAGTATCCACCTAGATAAATTATTAATAAAATATTATGTGGTTGTCCCTGAGACTGTAGTGGTTTTTCTTGGACCAAGGTTAGGGCCCTAATACCAATCCCTAGCATTCCGATCCACATAATGGTGACATATTATAATTGTATGATAAAAATTCCTTTTATAAGGTTTCGTGGTGGTTTTGGGCCTAATGGATAGTCCATGAACCATAAAAGCATATATTATTCCACCACACATGGTTTTAATCCTTGGATCATGGCTAGTATATTGATAAACATCTAGAGTGAAAAACCTTGTAATGGTTTCCATATGACCATGGATAAGGCCTTGATATCCATCCTTGGTGAAAAAATTGTCTTAATGGTGTAAGTATCCCACTTTGTGGATAAAGTTCCCCTCTAAAGGGCGTGTGTAATAATTCAAGACCTTTTTTCCCCATGTTACCTAAAATATTCATTTAGGTTATTTGTCTCTTCTTTCCCTACTTGACCATGGTTAATACCCTAAGATCCCTCCCTAGCATGAATAACGCAATATATGCACCCATTTCCCACTCTAAGAAAACAAATCCTTCTCAAAGAGCCTATGTGGTTCCTCGAGGCATATTCATAGACCAAATCCTTAAGATATTTATATATGACTTAAGGCCCTTTATTTTCTCTCTTCATCATGGTTAGAACTATTTGAATTTTGTAGTAATATGTTGATATTTTAAATTTAATTATTTAAGTGCAAAAATACTGAATACTTGAAATCAATGAACCATTCATACACATAAACATTCAATATTAACACAGGATGTACCCTAGGTAACGCTCTCAAAATAAATAGGATGAAAAACCATAGCAAATATTCTCAGTATAATTATGATAGATAATAGAGAATTTCTTTTACAATATCATATTTCTTTTGGAACCCTAGGTGCAAGATGAGAGAGAACACACACTGCAAGTGTAGATACTGAGCAATAGAGAATAGAGATCAACCAGATGAACTTTACAATGTGTCCAACACATTAATAACTAACAAAAATCAGTCCCATGATAGAAGTAGCGAATTACTGCATGGGGAATTAGTTTCCCATGCAAACTATACTGAATTATCTTCTTGGAGAATTGTTGTGCACCTCGGTTTAATAAATCCTGCATACACAATGTGCCATGCCTTTCATACTTGACAATAAATCATGCTTAAATGACTTTAGGATGAAATTTTCTTCTAACTGGATGTAGGATCACTTAGTTAGGATGCTAAATCAAGTGTCATCATGAAATAGACTTAGCTCAAGTGTCATAACTTACATGTCAACTTTTAGTTGTAACTAAAGTGTCATAACACAAAACACTTTAGTTAACTAGTTCCTTTTTATTAACACTTCAGTTAACTATTCTTAACTGAAATCATGTTGATTGATTAACTGAAATGAAATGACCACTGTGAGTTCTCCTTTAATTAACTGAGGCATACATTGTTACCTTAACCGAAGCTTCACAATTCGAGTTCACTTTAATCAATTGAAATCTTTTTATAAGAAAGTTGAATTCTCTTTGTTCTCTATGCATTTAGCTTTATCTCTTATATTATTTTCATGTTCAATATGTGCTAAATTTAATTTATCTATCATATCAGATTATACTAGGAAGATTTATTAGATGTTATGATCATATTATATTACTCTTGGACCAAGTGATCATTTGCTAAAGTAATTCACTTTAGAGGCATCCAGTCTCTAAAGGATGCTTAATAGTATCCAATGACCATGCTTAGTAGTAAATCACACAACATTAATGCTTCAACATGTAAAACATCACCTCTACACTAGAGGTGTACCTCAACACATGAGGATCCGACTTGACACACAATTCCTTATCCTTGTCCAACAAGATTGTACAACATCATCACATTGGAATATTAAAGTATTCACCTCAACACATGAGAAATACATTTTTACACTGAAGGATTAGTTATTCTTGAGTCCAACCCAAGAATTTACTTTAAGTTCCTTAGTCCAACTCAGGATCCCTACCTCAACACATGAGGCCCAATCCGGACACAAGATTGACTTGAAGAATGCCTCGTGATGGTATAAATTTAACACTCCCTCTCAGCAAGGGAGACATCCTCTACCATGCCAAGGTTGACTCAGAAGTACCTATACTTTGCCACTGACAGAGGATTTGTTAACACATCTGCAATATTCTCTTAATTAGCAATGTACTGAAGTATTAATGCACCTCTCTGGACCATGTCTTTAATGAAGTGATACTTCATGTAAATGTGTTTCAACTTATCATGAAACATAGGGTATTCTGAGAGCTTAATACAACTCCGATTTTCAGAGTGGATGCCCGTATACTTCTCCTCGAACAACCCAACAAGTATCTTCCTAAGCCACACTTCTTCTTGGCAGGTAGCACTAGCCACAATATAATTTACTTCTGTAGTACTATCTAAAATACACTTTGGTTCTACAATACTAGCTGCAATACGTTTTGTTTCCGTAGTACTAGTTGCAATACAGTTTGCTTCTATAACACTAGCCACAATACACTTTTCTTATGTAGTACTAGCCGCAATATTTCCATCCTAATTGGAGTTGGCATAACCAAGTAAATTTACCTCACTACTAGAGACATATTTGAGCCCATAAGAAATAGTACCTTGAAGGTACCTAAGCACATGCTTAGTGTCTACGTCTAAGCTCAGACTTGATCTGAATCACAACATAACATACAACAGGTCTACTATGTATTAAGTACATTAAGGGACCAATGCAATGTCTACACTTGGTAGCAACTACTAGATACGGTCCAGAATCTCACTCATGTAGTTTCTTCAAACTAGAAACCATTAGAGTATTCATGGATTTGAAATCCATCATACTAAATCTTGATAACACATCAATTCGGTACTTTCCTTGTGAAAGGAAAAATCTCATCTTTCCTTTTCCAAACTTCAAGACCAAGAAGGTAGTGCATACGATCCAAGTCTTTGAACTCATAAGCGAGCTCCTTCTTGCACCAATATATCATATGTTCCTCTCCAGTAAGGAACAAATAATCAACATAGATAACCAATATCAACGATTGGTTCTTTACAATCTTTGTATTAAATTCACTCTTACAAAATCCCCGTATCTGAAGATAGATGTCAATTATAAAAAACAAAGAACTGGGGGCTTGCTTATCCCATACAAGGATTTCTTTAAGTTGAAAACATGGGAATCCTTCCCATGAACTACAAAACCCTTAGGTTGATAAATATAAACCTCTTCCTCAACTTCACCATTGAGGAAGGAAGTATTTAGATTCATCTAGTGAAGCTTCCATCCTATAACATATGCAAGTGAGATCATAGCTCGAATAGTAGTGTATCTGGACACAAGAGTGAATGCCTCATCATAGTCTATGCCTTCTTTTTGTGAGAAACCTTGGGAAACAAATCTAGATTTATAATTTTCAATACTTCCATCAACAACATGCTTGATATTATAAATACTTCTAGAAGTTAGTATGGACTTCCCTTTAGGTTTAGGAACAAATTCAAAAACATCTGTCACGTCCCCGTCCCTCAACCGGCGAAGAGGACGCGACGTACACATCAACACAACCGGGCAAATGGCCCCAAAACATAAAACAAATGAAAACAATGCTGGAATTAAGCATACACAGATGCTGTTATATTCAATCATACAGCGGAAGCAACACAACACATTTCCAGCATTTAACATCAATATAAATTACAGAGATGCAGTAAACAGGAGCACTTATCTTTTGAAGAAGAATTCACCCGCAACCAGCTACGTCGCTGCAACGTTCCACCCAACCATAGGCCAGCTTGCTCATCAATCTCTCAGCAACGCTGCCACCCCCGAGATGGGCATGATTCCTCCGGGATAAGGGTCAATTGCAGGCTTATACATAGCCAAGGGGACATAAAAAACAAACCGATCACAGCTGGGTTTCACAGGCTGTCAACAAACAAGCCAAGCCAGCACAGTCCAAAGGACTAACCACTGCATACCAGCAGCAAAACAATTCCCTTCACAACCCTGTGAAGAAGCAAAATGACCGATGACAGACCCAAACGAAAGGTGAGACACAACTCCAGCCTATAAGGCAACTCAAAGTAGGTTTTGGCCCTAACATGGCCAAAACAACTCAACAACAGCACCCAAACCAGGGTATATCAGTAGCCACAACACACCATGAAGGATAACAACAGTCCACAGTCCCAAAACAGGGAAATTCAACCAACAGCACACACAATTACTCAATAGAATGGTTGGGAAATATCACATAGTCCCAACAAAGGAGAAGAACAACTCCCAGCGTGGACAGACAAGGGAAATTCAACCCACGAATTAGCAATCCACAGTGGTCCAAAACGAAATTGGAACCCACGGCCGACAAAAATCATGGGGAAGACAACAGCCCCAACACAAACAGCAAGCACGGCTCTCTACATGGGAAAAACGACCCAAACATCTTGTGCGTGAGGAAAAAATCGCACCCAACAGAAAAATGCACGGGAAAGACATACCCAATTTTCTGCGTGAGGATTCCAGCAGTAGAGGCCCTGCGTGAGGAGAAAACAACTCCGATTTTGCCCGTGGATGAACAAACAACAACAAGGACACGAATTACAGTGCGTGGGTGCTTCAGCAACTCGTGGAGCCCCAGAAAATGTCTGCGTGAGACTAAAATCGCCCAGAGCCTGTGCGTGAGAAGCCAACAGACCAAAAATCGTGGTGAGAGTGTAAACTGACCAGGGAAGAGTGCGTGAGGGAGAAGAATGGGTAGACATGGGTGGAGTGGGCAATTGGGTAAGGCTGACAGCCTGCCACAACCACCACCACTTCAGCAATAACTCCCCCAACCACCAGCTGAAGCATTAAAGAGGTTGACAAAACATGGGTGAGGCAAAAGGTGACAAACAACAAAGGTGACAAAACATGGGTTTTTCCCCCATAACCAAGGTTTGACATCCCCACCCCTTATCCTTTGGAACCATGCCCTTTTCATTCAACGTTGCACTGTCGTAGCTGGTTGTGGTTTTAGTTTTATTTGATGCGCGTGTTTACATGATGTCAATTATTAAGGTGCCAGATAGCACGACAAACCATCGGCAATTATCCCCATTGCCAAAAATACACAACCAAATCAATGGTGGGGCTTTTGCCTTGAGCTCCTCACCATGATTAATTACATTTTACACATCATGCAAACGGGGTCGAAACCGGGGACATGACATTACCCTCCCCCTTGGAATAACACCGTCCTCGGTGTTCCATTACATATATGCAATACATATACAATTGCAAATCAAAATTTCAAAATTGTAGATCTATCCCACGTTCAATCATCTACTTTGAATGTTCACGACCAAGCCTCTCGGCTTCCATGGACTTTTCCTGCTGGTTCTCAGCTTCTTGCTGATCCCGAAGTCTAGGAACTTTGCGACTATTGCCTTCATCCTGTTCCCTCATTGGGCAGTCCCGGCGTAAATGATGTCCTCCGCATCTCCAGCATCTCACTGGCTGCTTCATCTTTACCTGCTCAATTTCCTTTGAGCCTTCATGCCTGGACCTTTTCTTATCGGTCGCTTGGACAAATGTCCCATCGCTGATCCACCTTCCTTTCCTTTGCCGATTGCTCCCAGAAGGCTTTTCACCTCCCTTTGCAAACCAATGGAGTCTTGCAAAATTTGGTGGTTCATTTCACTCTGCCTTTTCTGTATCCCGAGCATCTCCCCAAGATTCTCGTGGGTCTTGGAAATCACTTGAAGGAGACTTCCAGCCAAGTCCAACAACTTTGGATCTGCTGCCATGATCAATGTGCATCACCTGGTTCACTTTTCTCACCTGTGGAATGCACCATTGAAAGTCTATCAGACCAAGCATAATATAGATATCAAAATCAGTTAGTTAATTACCCAATTGGCATGACAGTCCAAGTCTCATCAATGAGGCTTTCATATCTTTCATGCCTTCCCCCAACAGGCACATGAGCTCATTCATGTCCATTCCTGGGCAGGGAATTAACTATTCCAGCATTCACAAATTTGCTTAAGCAAATACACACATTTCATTTTCAATCATACATGCATTCACAATGCATAAACATATATATATATGTATAATCAAAAGGCAAGAGAGAGTAGTAAGAGATTTTCCCCTCTTTGTTTTGTTCCATCCTAGAACCCTCGCCATCACAGTGGCTTTTCATGCTCTCAGCCTCTTTCACTTTACCGTGAATGTTGGACCAATCTTTCTTGGTCATGACACTTAGTGTCTTTGGTCTATTCCAGACCTCTAAACCATGGAGTCTCTCCACATGGTTTGTCTCTGCTGCTAGGACTCCCCCGTCTCACTAGCACCTTTTTCATTACCACTCCACTCGAGCTTTCCAGGACAGTCACATGTCCACATGCACCTCTAGGATGCTCTCATAGTCCTCGCTTCTAGCGATACCTATATCCAAACATTGAGTAGATTCACATGTTTAGTTTATTCTCATTAATTTTACCTCTTAAACAAGAGTTTAAAACATCATATCCAAATCATATACACATGT
>LPNX010210376.1:801386-827087 GCA_001517045.1 Pseudotsuga menziesii
GCACTCAACAGAAAAATGCACGGGAAAGACATACCCAATTTTCTGCGTGAGGATTCCAGCAGTAGAGGCCCTACGTGAGGAGAAAACAACTTCGATTTTGCCTGTGGATGAACAAACAACAGCAAGGACGCGAATTACAATGCGTGGGTGCTTCAGCAACTCGTGGAGCCCCAGAAAATGTCTGCGTGAGACTAAAATCGCCCAGAGGCTGTGCGTGAGAAGCCAACAGACCAAAAATCGTGGTGAGAGTGTAAACTGACCAGGGAAGAGTGCGTGAGGGAGAAGAATGGGCAGACATGGGTGGAGTGGGCAATTGGGTAAGGCTGACAGCCTGCCACAACCACCACCACTTCAGCAATAACTCCCCCAACCACCAGCTGAAGCATTAAATAGGTTGACAAAACATGGGTGAGGCAAAAGGTGACAAACAACAAAGGTGACAAAACATGGGTTTTTCCCCCATAACCAAGGTTTGACATCCCCACCCCTTATCCTTTGGAACCATGCCCTTTTCATTCAACGTTGCACTGCCGTAGCTGGTTGTGGTTTTAGTTTTATTTGATGCGCGTGTTTACATGATGTCAATTATTAAGGTGCCAGATAGCACGACAAACCATCGGCAATTATCCCCATTGCCGAACATACACAACCAAATCAATGGTGGGGCTTTTGCCTTGAGCTCCTCACCATGATTAATTACATTTTACACATCATGCAAACGGGGTCGAAACCGGGGACATGACAACATCATTCTTCAAAATAGACTTGTATTTCTCTACCATTGCATCTTTCCAAACTTGATTCTTAGTAGGTTCTTCATAGGTGGAATATTTTGAATCACCGATGTGACTCATATCTGCAACATACCTTGAATATCTATTTGGTTTATTTCTCTCTCTGTATGAGCTTGATGGTGCTCCATGAATTTATAAATCTTATATAATGTCTTGGAACCATGCATATTTTCTCTTAGCATGAGGTTCATCAAGTGACCTCTCAACCTGTTCTACTAGTTCTTCAGGAGCTAGCTAATATGATAACTCTTTTCGATCCTCCCTCTCAACATCTGAATGGGAGAATCAATATCTATATCCTCTATCATTATTCTCTTCTATTTTAGTACATCAACGACAATAAAAAATATTTAGATGTTATTCAAGGCTTGACTGCTCTCAAAGTGGTTTATTTTTTCTTTTCTACCCCATGGCACCCCACTAGCCAAATCTATGGCTATCTAAACTCTCTAAGAGGTTGACTGTTCCCAAAAATTCCTGACTATAATTCCTCGAGTGTTTGATAATATTGAAGGACTTTGACTAGTATCTAAGATCTACTAATAGTATTCGACTACTCCCCAACAAAATCGACTATAACTATGCTCATGGATGTGGGCACTCTGCATGAGCTACATCAACCCCTAGCTGAGTCATGTACCATGAATGACTAACATCTAATTCAGGTACTCCTGCATGACTATTCTCAGCTATGAACTACTGATTGGATTATCTGTTGCATGGATTATCTGAACCACGTACCATTACATGAATAATCTAATCCATATACCACTGTATGGCTAACCGGTCTTCGAGACACGTAATATTGCATAGCTTATTGGTGGGGAGAAATATTGAGTCATGTCCCACATGAATTAGTAATGGGGATTTGTAATTCGACCAACTTCATATTTTTCATTCTTCTTTGTCAATCATAGAATTTCCCTACAAACCAAATTCATTCAAATGGTTAGCAACATTGCATGATCATGGAATTCAACCATATGAATATTTCAATGCAATCGAAATAGTTCACACAATCATACAAACATTTTAACCAATGTTTCAATTCAACCTCTATCCATATCTCATGGAATGTTATGCAACGCTATATGCTACTTACCCAATCATAACATGTACTACAATAGTTTTACTATTCGCCAATAAAAGAAAACTATAACATATGCTCATCAGGTTATATTATAACATACTTCCTAATTCTAGGAACACAGATTTGCATATAATCGTAACAAAATATGCTCAAATACATTAAGATATGATGTACAAGAGAATTTTATAACCAAAATACAAATACATAACCTCACTTCATCTTAACTTGCATGTTTGGTTTCATGCAAGAGGTAGCGAATCTTTGCATGGATAAATCGCTTTGTTCTTAGAACTCATCAATACTCTCTTCATCCTTGCCGTAAGAGCAAGGTTTTCTTCATTGGTGGAAGCAACCTTGTTTTGGATTCACCCTTCCTCTTGGATATAGTCATGCCACAACCTCTCAAGCATTAAAAACAACAATGAATGTATGCCATGAGGATGGGATACCATCAACAATGGTTTGAATGAGATCATCTTCATCCACCACTACTCCAATGTTAGTAAGTTGATCTCTTACTTGAGATATATTTGTGAAGAAGGAGGCCACTATCTAATCCTTCTCCATCTTCAGATTCCAAAGCTTATTCTTTAATGCCCTCTTCTGACTCAGAGCCTTCTTCTCATACAGGTTTATCAAAGTATCAAGCAATTCCTTTGCGGTCTTCAAAGGAGAAATCATGGGCATCAAGTTATCCTCCACTGAGTCATAGATGATATACTTGGGTTTGGCTTCGTTCTTATTGTAATTAGTGTGCCCTGAATTAGTAGTGGGATCTTCCACCACATTAGATACATAGCCATCTAAGTCATGTTCTTCCAGGATGTTCAGAACCCAGACTTCCAAGTGTTGAAATTCGAGGTGCCTTCATGTCGGTATTTTGGTCTTACTGAAATCGATGCCATTGTCTTCAAGTACCGTGCTCAACTTATCAAGTTTCCAAGTACCGTGCTCAAGTTTTCTTTCCAAAACTTAGCTCCTTCATGCCCTAAGTTGTGATACCAAGTTTGAATTTTTTTAGAAATATGTTGAGATTTTATCTTTAATTCTTTAAGTTTGGAAATACTGAATACTTGAAATTAATGAACCATTCATACACATACAAATTTAATCATAACAGAGGATGTACCCTGGGGAAAACCCTGAAAATAATGAGGATGAAAAACCCTAGCAAATATTCTTAGTATAATTATGATATATAGTAGAGAATGTATTTTACAATACTTAGAGATTGCTTTCAGAACCACAGGTGCAAGATAAGAGAGAACAAACACCCCAAGGGTAGATACTGAGCAATGAAGAATAAAGATCAACTAGATGCACTTTTCAATATTTCCAACACATTAATAAAAAAATTAGTCCCATGCAATAATTAGTGAATCAATGCATGGGGATTAGGTTCCCATGCAAACTATAGTGAATTCTCCTTTTGGAGAATTGCTACGCACCTCAGTTTAATCAATCTTGGATACACGATGTGCCATGCCTCTCATCTTTGACATGAAATGATGCTTAACTAACTTCATGATGAACTCGCCTTCTAAATGGATGTAGGATCACTTAGTTAGGATGCTAACTTAAATTCCATCATGCAATATCCTTGACTCAAGTGTCATCTCTTAGTTTAACTAAAGTGTTGTCTTTTAGTTTAATTAAAGTGTTGTCATGCAAACCACTTTAGTTAACTAGTTCCTTTTTATTAACACTTTAGTTAACTATTCTTAACTGAAATCATGATGACTGATTTATTGAAGTGACCATTGTGAGTTCTCCTTTAATTAAATAAGGCATACATTGTTATTTTAACTGAAGCTTAACAATTTGAGTTCACTTTAATCAACTGCTGCCTTTTCATGAGCAATTGAAATTCTCTTTGTTCTCTATGAATTTATCTTTATCTCTTATCTTATTTTCATGGTCAATATGTGATAACTATAATTTATATATCATATTAGATTATACTAAGAAGATTTGTTAGATGTTGTGATCATATTATATTAATATCAGACCAAGTGATCATATGATAAAGTAATTCACTCTAGAGGTGGCAGTCTCTAAAGGAGACTTAATAGCATACAATGACCATGGTTAGTAATACATCACATACTTAATGCTTCAACATGCAAAGCATCACCTCTACACTAGAGGTCCACCTCAACACATGAGGATTTGACTTGACACACAAGTCCTTAGAATTTTATAACGAGATTATACCACATCATTTCTTTGACATATGAAAGTATCAACCTCAACACATGAGGCCCAATATAGACACAATTTTGGCTTGAAGAATGAATTGTGATGTTGTAAATTTAACAAGAATCCAGAGACCCATCCTGGGTGCACAAAGCCTCCTATTGGAACCCATATCTCAATTGAAGGACACATATCTCATCTAAACGGCCTTTGCAGTGGTTAGTGGACTTGTTCATGGATCATGAGCCTTAAAAACTTCAATTTGGTCCCAAGACCCTTTATTTTCTCCCATAACCATGGTTAAGGTTTCTAGACCCATCCATTGTGTCTAAAAATTTCTAATGGTGCTCATATCTCATTAAAAAGGCCAAATTTTATGATCCCTAAAGGACTAATTTCAATCATATGATCCTTGTTTTCCTTCATCGTCTATGGTTAAGGATACAAGATCCATGCCAAGTACATAAAATCTTTTAATGGTGCACATATCCCAAAATTAGGGCCTTATTTTCCTTCCTGATTGGAAGGAAAATATTGCCTTACTCAAAGGACAATGTTTCCATATAGAGGACACATTATGTATTTTATGACACTATTTATTCCCCTTAATCCTTAAAGGTTTCATAAAAGAATAAAATTAGGGCCTTATTTTCCTTCCTTGACCATGACCAATACCTTAAGACACCCATATTTAGTGCAAAAGACTTCATAATGGTACCCATATTCCACTTGGAGGAAAAATATTTCCTCTAGAGGGCTTGTGTTGCGGTTTGAGATTATTTTCATGGTCATTGAGCCTTATATATATTCATGGTGTAATTCCCTTATTTTCCTCTCGTGATTATGGTCAAGGCCCTGAAACACATACAATTGTGCACAAACTCTTGAATGTGCCCCTATCTAACTTGTATGCCAAATATGCACTTTAATGGTCTATGTCATGGTTTAAGGCCTTGATTGATACCCATTACCTCAAAATTATTATGCTAGGGCATAATCCCCCAACTTCTTCATCAAACATGATTCACGGTTCATCCCTAGTGCATAAAACCTCACATTGGCATCCATATCCCACTAACAATAATGATATTCTAAATAGTGTAGGTGGTTTGAGGTCTTGGTCTTGGTATTTCCCCCATAGAAGATTCCTTTATGGCCTAAGGGCCTTCTTTTCATCCCATTCCCATTGCTAAGGGATTGAGGACCATCCCTACTATCAAATGCATTACAAGAGAAGGCATACTTCACTATAATGCTAAATATACCCTTTAGAAGGACCATGTGATGGTATGAATCTTTGTTCTTGGCCCATGAGACCACAAACTAACTTATCAAATAACAAAATAGAAGATGTGTCTTTTCGGAATATAAAATAATTGATACCCTGTGCCCATACTCCCTTTAGAATATTGTAATGGCGAGTCTTTCATATATTTTTACTATTTAATTATAAACATCTATGATGTACTTAGATGACTTGATATTACTGATTTCCAATAGTAGTCTCATCGTAGACATATATATACCTAAATTAGAATTGTCATTGGACATACATACAATATTATTAATTTTAGAAAGGCATGCATTGCTACAATGCATATATGGTCAAGAAGGACACATGTTGTAAAAAGTTCTTGGTTTTTCTCGGACATGTCTATCTATTGTATCTCACATTTGATCATATCTGTTGAGTAAGGCTCTACAAAATAAAAACAAGAAGTTATTATTGTTGATGCTTTGTTAACTTGCATAATTACAAGTTTAAATCCATTTTAACTTGAGAACTATAAGTTTTGAGACGGATCAAATCTCTCTATAGGAAAACCTTTGTTAGAATATAAAACTTTAGGAAATGTTTTCTCCTCTAATGATTTGATCCCTCTCCATACTCAATAAATCTTGATTGATAGATAATTAAAATGAATCTAAACTAATTTAATACGTATTATTATTTTTAGTTATCACATATACTTACCTAATAATTAAAACAATAAAAAACCTTTACTACTATTTTTTTTTACAACAACAAACCATCTTAATATCATTTTAGCTCATGGAAGAGATAGATTGGCTCGGTTGGAAGCTAAAAAACAAATGATCCTTAAAAATGAAGAAGAAACGTGGTGCTTAAAAATTTGTGCTATTTAGTTGTCTAGGGAGACAATAACACCATTTTTTTCACAACTTTGCTAATTAGAGAAGGGTTTCTAATTTGATTGAGAGTTGAATGACACAACTAGAGCACAAATATCCGATCAGAATATTTGGAGAAATATGCTATTTAGCGTTTTATGGAGGTTTAAAAAAAGGACAATTTTGTCAGTATCAGAGCAAAAATGAAGGTTCTCCAACAAATCCCTAGATTTTTCAATAATGAGGAAGGTTCAAAGACCAAGAGGTGGTTACTTTAGAAGAGATTGAGAAGATTTTGAAGAAATTTGCTGAATCAAAAAGTACCTGCCCAAATGGCTAGACTGTGGAGTTTTTTCTACATTTATTTTAGATTATTGGGAAGGATTTGTTGGATGCTGTAGAAGAATCACGGATCAAAGGTGTTGTTACTAGTAGTTTAAATGCTACTTTTATTGCTCTTATATAAAAGAAGGAGAAACCAAAATATTCCAATGACTACATGCCTATTTCATTATGCAATTTAATTTAAAGATTATTTAAAAGATTATTGCTAATAGGGAACTCCAAGCAACCGAGCTACCCATTGGGGATATTCGATTACTATGGATAATATGAACATGTATGGAAATAATGCAGACATATTTGTCATGAAATCAACCCCACCAATTGATAGTAATTCCATAGAACTAAATAAACATTCTACAATATTTACGTAATTATATCAATCCAAATATTACTTTGACAAGCCAGCCTTGAGTTGGGACTATCAATCCACAATAAGGTGATGGTTTATATGGATATATCTATCCCTCATCCAAGGAATGGGGCTCCATTACTTGAGTTAACAGTACCTTGGGATCCCTTCTCTGAGCTAAAAGTACCTCAAGTTTGTTATCCCAATTCCTTTCCAGGGCTCTAGGGAGTTCTGGTATTCTCTCTATCTGGTTTTCTGTGTGTAGTAGGGTGATGACGGTACAGTGATGGAAGTATAGATGAGCGTACAAATGGTGGAGGTTCACCTCTTGGTAATTAACGTATGTAGAAAAAATGGCTATCTATGGAATGAAATAAGTGAGTGTAATGATGGATAACTTTCTCTATTTATATGCAAGGTTAAGGCTAGCCAAGTGGCACCAAAGGTGATAAAAAGTATCCACTTGGAATCCATGCATATGGACACTTTTATTTTTCCAAGGAGAGTTGGGAAAGTGGCAGGTATGTGTTGGGAACCTTTTTCCTCTAATCCTAGGCCGGGGATAATCTCTCTCTTTCTTTTGGAAAGATAGCCCCCCATCTCTTCTTTTGTCGTTTGGTTTGCGGTAGTCCTGAATTTTATATTAAAGAGTGAAAGTTTACAAATTCACATAGCTTAGTCATTTTGGACCATATTATATTCAACTTGTATCCATTTCATCAATATTTACATATTTTTACATTCTGTGTTAAAAACAGGGTGTTAGAATAGTATTGGAATTTTATGAGGCTTTTTCTCCTAAATATTGGTCTCACTATGGAAGTCACCAACTGGATAATGTCTTGTATCACTCCAACAATTGTTTCCAACCTTGTCAATGGCTTCCCAACCTCTTTTTTTCAAAGTTATAGAGGATTGAGGTAGGGATGTCCCCTCTCCCCTCTTCTGTTCCTCCTAATCATTAAATGACTTAGTAGACAAATTGACTTTGCCAAGGATAATAGGAAAATTAAAGGTATAAAATATCCTCTAATCCCTTCATTACACATATGTTATTTGTGGATGATGTTTTTCTCTTTGGGGATGGTTCTTTTGATAAATGGTAAACCTACTTAGGTATTATCAGACTTTTCTGTGACGCCTCAGGGATGGTAATTAATATTCAGAAGTTAATGTTCCTCCATAATAACATTCCTCAAGATATCCTTGATCATATTTATAATATCCTTCCTTACAAGATGCTATGTATTGAAGAAGGTTTTAAATACTTAGCATATTTTCTGAAACCAAATTGTTACAAAAAGGATGAATGGTACTAGTTCCTCCAAAAGGTTTATAAAAGGATTAGTAAATGGACCTTTAGATTGCTATCATTAGGGGGTAGACTAACCTTGGCTAAGTTAGTCTTTGAAAGTGTCCTAATGTATTGGTTCTCTCTAGCCAAGATCCAAGCTTCCATCATTCAAGGTATTCAGAAAAGGATGTTTCATTTCCTTTGGGAAGGAACCCTTTCTAGTGACAAATATCATTTGGAAAATTGGGAAAGTCTTTTCCTCCCTAAGAAACAAGGAGGGCGGGTTTAAAAATCTAGACTAGTTCAATTCTGCTCTTAATTTGAAGAGTTTATGGATGGGTCTCTGGAGTGAAGTTATTAACAATAACTATCTGAAGAAGTGTTCAGTGGTTGAATGGATGCAAAAACATGTTAGGATTTTGTCTAATGCTTCCATAGTGTGGAGAGAATTGATAAAATATTATCCTAAAATGGGTTAATGGCCCTCTTGGAAGGTGGGAAATGGTTATCATATTCAACTGGATATTGACCCTTTTGTAGATGGCAATGGTTATTACAAATTCTCAAATACATTGCTTTCATCCTTACATGATAGGCATGTTCAAGTACTTTCCCGCGGCTAGAAAATCAGTTGAATCTATTTCGTTTTCTGATTACTGATTAAATGCTTCTGATCTGGGATTATTTGGCAATATTGTTATGGAATGGAACAATTATATTTTGTCTTTAAAACAAACAGGTATACGATTATATGATAGAGAGGATTCAGTTGTGTGGGATTGGAAATGCGGCTAATGGTGTTATTTTTGTGAAGATGGCTTATATTGCAATTTCTGAAGATTCTATAGTAAATGATGTTAAATGGTGGGCCAAACATCTCTGGAAATGGAATATCCCTTTAAATATAAAATGCTTTTTATGGATTTGCTTTATCGCTTGGTGAATCTTATGAAGATGGGGTTTGTGGGACTGGGTACATGTGTTCTTTGCTATTATGATAAAGAAACAATTTTACATCTCTTCTGACACTGCATATATTTCAAGAAGGTCTAGTTAGAAGTCTGTAGGATTTTGCACCACCTTGTTGAGTTGGGGGAAACAAATTTTGAAGAATGTATGAAAGACTGGTTCAATAAATTTGTAAATCTTCAGAGCCTCCCCATATTTTTGATCGAGGGCATATGGAAAGCAAGAAATTTAACAAATTTTGAATAATATTCTAAGACTTCTATTATTGTTGTCAGTGCTAGAATCATTTGTTCCTTTCCTGATTTTTAGTAAAGAGGCTACTTATAGAGTTGAAAGGTCTCACTCTGTGTCTTTTTTGATGCATCCATTGCTACATGTTCCTTTGATGGGGTATCCATTGGTGGTCTATGTGGTGCTGGGGGTTTCTCAAACTCAATGATAACCACCACTTTCACCATTGGATGGGATGTGGTAAAGGGACTAATACAAAAGAAAAATTACTAGCTTGTTGGGGCCTTTTGCGGTTTGGAAATTTGAAAGCTATCAACCATCTTCAAGTCATAGGTGACTCCATAATCATTATTTATTGGATTGACGAAGCTTCCAAGTTACAAGTATTACAACTTGATCAATGGTGTAGTATAGTTCTAGAACTCAAATCTCTTTTCACTTGGCTCTCCTTTAAGCACATTTATGGGCATTTTAATCACATTACAAATGATCTTTCAAAATGAGCCGTGGGTCCATTAGACAGAGTTCTCCATTTTCAAGAATACATTGAGAAACATTTGGTGGCAACTAGGATTGAAAGCGTATTCTAGGATAACTTAGCCCTATAAGCTCTTATCTATGTGGAGACATTTTTGTTTTGTTTTCTTTAGTTTTGGAGTATGTACAAGCCTAGTTCGCGGTGAACTAATATGTCGTTCATAAGTTTTTAGATCAACTTCATGATCTAATTTTGTGTATTGCTACGTTGAAAGTATAAAATTTTAGATGTAACTCTCATTTATCTTTTTTTGATGAATGACAAGTTAATGTTTTTTTTTATAACAGTATCTATTAATACATTCTTTAATATTAATAGAACATAATAATACAGTTTAACGAAGTCTTGATTCTTCATTGAATATCTCTTCTTTCCATGGAGGTAACCATGAGGCTCGTGAACCACAATTAAACAAATATAATTAAAATTAAAAATACCTAAAAATTTATTTAAATTTCATAAATATACACAAAACTTTAAAATACATGAATTATACTATGATACTTTTATATTTGGATGATTAACTTGGGATATTTTGAAGCGGAGTTAGCTTTCCACCTGACCATTTGCACCGATCGGACGACCAGCAATGCGTGATGTGAAAGCTCATGCGAGCCAGGTCGTCCGATCGGTGCAAATGGTCGGGTAGAAAGCTACCGCCTTTTGAAGCAAGATGCACAATTACATCTCTCCATCATTATTAGTAATTTCACTTACTTCCATTATAGTGTATTGTTATAATGTTAAATAAAAATATTTATAAACTTTGTTAATATTAATACTATTAAAACTATTATATATATATATATATTTTACTGATTAACATCTTATTAAACATAAATTTAAAATATTATTATTTAAAAATAAAATTCAACAAATATAAAATATTATCTTTAATCTTCCACATCAATTTTTTTTGAAAAAACTAAATGGAATGTCAGTCAAGTCAACAATCCATCCATTTTATGGTTAAACTTCCATTGAAATACGTATAATGAAGGAGCGATATTACACTTTAGATTTGAACTCCAAAATCGCCATTAAAAATAATGGTTGACAAAGACGAAAACTTTGAAACTTGATCCTGTTCCTAAATATATTCGCATATTTAGAATTACGACTTTGAAGAGATGCCGTTTATATTGAAAATTGTTCATATTTAGTAGTAGGTAGGAAATGGTCGAAGGGCCACCGGGGAAGGAGGCAATCCAAAATGATTTTGTCAGTATTAGTGTAAGTTTCAAAGTATCTAAATTTCTAAGTAAATTGTGCCATTTAAAAAAATGAAGTGTAGGATAGATTTTACCATTTAAAAAAATATAAAAAAATTATAAAAAATAAATAAATTAAAGAGTTATGAATTAAGATTATAAAAATAATATAAATTTATAAAAGAATGATATTAAAATATTATAAAAAGGAAAGGTAAAATAATATATATATTTTAAAAAAATAATGAAAAATAGTAGATAATAAAGTTTTTTTTAAAACCACTGAAACAACAACCTTCCAATAGTATATTCAACAGCTCATAAGCCAGATATACTAGTAACTCGTGACTTAGTAGGGGTCGAGATGTTTCAAAGCCCACCGAGGTGAGCCTTCATCTCTAGGATCGTCTACCCTTCGAGCTTTGTCACAAGGGGCCAATGAGCAACCCTTAGAACATGTGACATTGAGAGAGATAAGACACGTTCTTAACCATTAGGCCCCCTTAGGTGTTCTAAAATCTAAAATATGTTAGGAGGACATGGGGGTGGGATTTGATCCACTTATGTGTTCACAGGTCACGAGATCATTTAATACAATCTCTCTAGGTGGAACTTCAGGTAGATAATAAAATTAACAATATACCATATTTATGCCTAAATACATATATATCTTAGAATTTTGGGGTGGATGATGTAGGAGCATACTACTCTCCACCCGAGTCCAATGTTTGATCTAGACCTTAGGGGTCTTCATCTTCTGAATTAAAATTCTTTAATGAAATATTGTAAATAATACTATGTTTTAAGTGTGCTTCTAGATGGACAATGAGCCACTAGGTAAGTGGTGAGTCATTAGGTGAGTCATGTAACTAATCCCATGTCTAGTGGTAGCATTGGATGAGGATCAAGGCTCTCATGTGCGAGTCATTGAGATAGGATTAAGTAGGTTACTAGAATTAGGTTTCGGTTCCTATAAATTAGGAGTATATTGAATGTATTGAGAATCTGAATCTGAATTGGTTCATGAATTCTATTGTATAAATGTATGAAACTACGAGGCATGAGAGATAGATAATGTGAATCAGGCTAAGAAGTAGCCAAAAACAATCTAAATCTGGGAAAGGTAGCCAAAACAACGTAAATTAGGCCAGAAGCGATCATGCTTGTATCAGGTTTCTCAGGTTTCTTGTTTTCTTGTTTGTGAATTGAGAAAGCAAATTATGCTTGTCTCTATATGAACGCATGAATCCATGTCTGAAATGTTGATAGTTTGAATATCTATGTCTCTCTGTATCAATGAATCAATTTATAGTTTGAATGCTTGTGCAAATGCTTGATTAATATCTGTGTGTGTCGTAGCCTGAATTTAGGGTTTTTTTGAGAATTGGAGGTTGCTGAGAGTATTGGATGGACCTCTGTGTGCAGGTGTATGAGAAATTGTTCTAACTTACAACGTAAAACCTTGAGTCCTCGATCATTGGAAAGATCAATGCTTGCTTATACGGCGTTGCAGGTGAATCCCGAAGTTAGACCGGAACGAGGCCATAAAACCGAACTAATGAATTTAATGGAGGCTATATTCTGTTCAAGGGATGATGTGAAGATCTGACGAAGGAGATCAAGTCCGGGGAAGATGTGTCAAGCTTGATTGATCAATTCTATGATCAATCAACTCAGAGCGCAGAGTTTGTAGTCGGCTCATTTGACAAAATTCAGACGTTCCAGATCAAAGCAAGAAGACACGTCAACGGTGGGAAGAGGATATCACTGGTGAAATTGCATTTATGGAAAGACTTAGCTGGTTTTGCTAAGGTTAGTGATTATGCTAAAATTGGAATCACACTATTCCCCGGGAAAGCAGATTGAATTGGCTTTTGCTTGTCCCACCTGCACCAATTTGTATCGAAACGTAGAATACTCTGCGTGTAAAGGAAGGAGAGATGGAACTGCAAGTTCTTCACCATCGTTCACTGTAAGGATCGAGGGGATGGTGACCCACAAAGCAACGATATCATGCAGACGAGAGGATTAAGAGGTGAACTGAAAAAAAAACAGGTGCAGACCAAAGGAGGAGCAAGTACAAATAGTCAAGATCGAGACCAGGAATGATCAACGACCTACATAGCATTTCGCTGGGTGAAGTGCACGAAAGTTAAACTAGGAGGACTGGATGCGAAATTCTTGTGAACTCCATTTCGCTGCAAAGTTTGGAATCTGCTGGTTGGAGAAAGACTTAGCCGGGTTGCTAGATGTAAAGGGTTAGCTAAAGTTAGAACCTGACAAAAATTGTATTGTGTAGTTCAATAATGCATATGGAAATATTTGGCATCAGTTTGGTATCATATAAGGGTTCGCTCTTGGAATAAGGTAATGGTCTTTTTGCTTTCAGTTTATGATTATAAATAACAGTGGAAAAAGAATTACCGACATGGGAGATGTTCCATTCACTGTACAAATGGAAGAGGACTGTTAAAAGAGGAAGAGTCTTAAATGTATGGACTGATTGATGTTTTATTTAACTCAGGTTATAAGAATTTGTTAAGGAAATATGAACGGTTTGATAACAGCGGTGACAACTATAGAGTTGTATCAAGGATAATTGCATTCTTGATGAAGAGTTTGTAAAATCCTAGAGTTAAGAGAAAGTAGTGGAAGAACCTAAGGATCCAACAGAAGTTGGACAAGAAGGGGACAAGTTGAATATTCTCGAGAAGAAGTCGATCTGTAGAAGCCAAGAGGAGCAAAGAAAGTTACTCAAGAGGTTCTAGAGGAGAAGAACCAAGGATACCAAAAGGGCAAGCTCCAAAAGAGATAACTTGTTGAGGTATAGTAGCATGTATGAAGACTTGCTGAGATAAGGCTTGGGAAAGAGAGAGAGAATGAGAAAGAGGAAATGGAGACAATGACTACTGAAAGTCATTGCAGAGGTTCAAATGAAAGACACATCAGAAGAAAAGATGTCAAGGTAAAATACATCAACATGATGAGTCAAGAGGAGTATGACAGAGAATTAGTAGAGATGCTGCTACAGAAAGAGGACCAGAGGTATGGTTGGATAATGAAGAAAAAGGAAGTGAGATGGCATTCACTACATGTGAAGCTAAAGAAAAAGATGTCTGCCCGATTGAAGGAAGAACTCAAGATAGTTGAGTCTGAGATGGAAGTTTCATATTGTGAACCTAAACAAGGTCATTTGCTTGGAGAGAATGATGAAACAAAGGTTGTAGATGACTTTCTGAATTCTCTGATAAGTTCAGAACTACTTGAAGATGATATGGTTGGAGAGGATGATGAAACAAAGGTTGTAGATGACTTTCTGAATTCTCTGATAAGTTCAGAACTACTTGAAGATGATATGGTTGGTGACTCCAGATGAGGAGTCTTAATTTTTTAAATCTAGTCTTAAATTTTTAAATCTAATGGTTTGTGTATGACTACATGTATTGAAGAACACTTAGATGGTGTGTTTATGCAGGTTGATGAAGAAATGAACCTGCTAGAAGAGATAACTGAGATATAGGAGTTCTTGACTGAGTACGTATTCAAGGACAATGAAGATGGACAATCATTTGAAGAGGTGAAGGAAGAAAAAGGAATGATATATTCTTAAATCCTTGAAGGAGAAAAAAGCCATAATTTTGTTCTGAAGATGGAGGATGAGACAACATGGTCTCATAAAGGCAGTCAAGGGTAAAACCATACACCATTGAACAAAGAAATTGCTGAGAGACAGTTAGAGAAGACTGATGCTGCACCGAGTAAAGAATATTTAGCTCATGAAGATAGCCAAAGGAGAACAATCACACATTTTGATAATAATATTACTGACATACATGCATAAGATTTTTTTGTTGCAAGTAGAAGAATATTGGACTCTAAATACAACCAAGAGAAATATGAAGATAAGCGTTCTAATGAAGTGCTTACCCAGTGGAGTGAAGAAATAGAGCAATTGGAAATATGCGCCATAAATGCAATTGAAGAACACCAAGTAGAATAAGAAGTTGAGGTACCTATTGAATTAGGTATTCATGAAATTAAATCATTAATTTCATGTTCAGGATTAGAGGAAGAAGTGCAGTCAATTGAGGTTGTTCTGGAAAAGGAACTGAAAATAGAGAAGGATGAAACAACATTGTTTCAAAAAGGAACGACAATAAGTATTGAGGAAAGTGAGGGTAGACATAATGAAAAGTATTTCATGAAAAATGAAGAGGTAGTATTGTCTCAAAAAGACGATCAGTGCCTAAAAGAACTTGTTGTTTCAAAATTGGCTAATGAAGACGAAGATAGGCCTTCCAATTTCAGGAAGCATGATGAAGAATTAAAGCTGATATAAGGCTGGTTGTTCATTACAAGGATTAACAAGGAGGATCATTTAATGAGTACAAACATATAAAAGCTCAGTTGCAACATTGGAGAGGAGAATATGGAAGGTCCATACATAGAGTTGTTTTGTAATGATGATTTTATTATTGCAGTCAAGTGTACAACATTGCAAAGGGATGGCAGACCTAAATTATTTTGTAGAGTATCTCGAAATACCTCACAGCAGAAGTATGATTGTAGATGAGAGGAAAAATCCTGAAGATATAAGAAAGGAAGGGATGAAGCAGCTAGCAGACAGTAGCAAGGAACCAGAGGACATACTTGATATTGAAATAGAGAATATGAGGATGATTATAATGAAAGTATCTCAGAGAATACATGAAGAGAAAATGGATATTTACATCATCAAAGAAAGAAAGCAACACAACCACAGAAGTGACTGAGGAATATTGTAAAATCAAGGCTAGTGGAGAATTGCAGAAAAAAAGTATAGAAACCAAGAGAGTTGCAACCAGCAAGAAGACAATAGAACAACCATGAAGCAACTGGCCAGCTTTAGCATAAAATTTGGGATCCAGGCATACTAGAGATTGAAGGTTATGACATGGAGGTAATCTTTTTCTTCTTCTTAGGGAGTCTATGCAAGAGCATACTACTCTCCACCCGAGTCCAATGTTTGATCAAGACCTTAGGGGTCTTCATCTTCTGAATTAACGTTCTTTGATGAAATATTGTAAATAATACTATGTTTTAAGTGTACTTCTAGATGGACAATGAGCCACTAGGTAAGTGGTGAGTCATGTAACTAAGCTCATGTCTAGTGGTAGCATTCAATGATGATCAAGGATCTCATGAGCGAGTCATTGAGATATGGTTAAGTATGTTACTAAAATTAGGTTTCAGTTGCTATGAATTAGGAGTGTATTGAATGTATTGAGGATATGAACCAGAATTAGTGCCTAAATCCTATTGTACATTTTATAAATGTATGAAGCTATGAGGCATGAGGAGATAGATAGATAATGTGAATCATGCTAAGAAGTAGAAAAAAAGAATGTAAATCCGGCGAAGGTGTCCAAAACAACATAAATTAGGCCAGAAAAAGTGATCATGTTTGTATCAAGTTTCTTGTGTGTGAATTGAGAAAGAAAATTATTCTTGTCTCTGTATGAACATATGAATCCATGTCTGAAATGTTGATAGCTTGAATATCTCCGTGTCTCTGTATCAATGAATAAATTGATAGTTTGAATACCCGTGCAAATTTTTGATTAATCTCCATGTGTGTGTTGTATCCTGAATTTAGGGATTTTTTGAGAATTGGAGGTTCCTGAGAGTATTGGATGGACCTCTGTGTGCAGGCGTGTGATAAATTTTTCTAACTTACAACGTAAAACCTTGAGTCCTCGATCATTGGAAAGATCGATGCCCTGCTTATATGACGTTGCAGGTGAAGCCCAGAGTTATACCAAAACGAGGCCATAAAGCCGAAGTGATGAATTTAATGGCTCAGGTTATAGGACGAAAGTTAAACTAGAAGGGCTGGACACAAAATTCTTGTGAAGTCCAGTTCCCTGCAAAGTTTGGAATTTGATGGTTGGAGAAATACTTGGCTGAGTTGCTAGATGTAAAGGTTTAGCTAAAGTTAGAACCTGAAAAATTTTGTAATAGTGTAGTTCAATACTGCATATAGAAATATTTGGCACCAGTGGACTACCATTTATGCTTTTTCATCTACTGAGAAGAATGAGACAAGTGTACTCTCCATATTGATTCTATGGGTGTTGTTCAAATTTCATAATTAACAATTATTAAAAAAATAAAAAATAGCTCATGTGAAAAGTGCCCTTTGCTGTGGTTGGAAAAAAAAATAAAAAATAAAAAATAGCTCATGTGATAACTAAACTTAATGGCATTGTAATGTGTAGTCCATGTGACACGGAAACTCCATCTAGGAGCTAGAAGTAGAGCTAATGTGCATTAAGTTTAGTCAAATTGCATTTTACAGCTGGGAGTTGAAGTAATGTGCAGTTTGTGTGACAATCGAGCTCATAATAAACTTCTTTGAACTTCTAATAAAATTCCTCTCAATTCATGTGATAGCTACACTTAGTGGCATGGTAATGTGAAGCTCATGTGATAGTCGAACTCCATCTAGCAGTTGGGAGTCAAGTTAATGTGCATACATCTTAGTCCAACTCCATTTGGAAGCTAGGAGTCCAGATAACTCGTAGATTTTATATTAACTGCAACAACTTTATATTAACTTTAACTCCAATAATAATAAATTATGAGCTTATCTTCAACTTTAACTCCAATAATAATAAACTATGAGCTTAACAACCACAAATTGCATGGTTGTTATATTAGATTAACTATTAGATATAAGTAATTGACACATTCTTTAGAAAAAAAACATTATCAATATGTCAAATATATGCCTCTCTATTCCAAACATATTAATATTATTAATATGTTTGTTGCCAATATATGTAAAAGTGATATAATATTATATAGAATATCATATTATAGAATTATAAAATATATGGAAACTCTTTAACCTGGGAAGGAGGCGAATTCAGAGTGATTTTGTTTAGATTAGTGTATGTTTTAAAGTATTTAGATTTTGAAGTTGAATTATAAAAAAGTTGTCATTTAAAAAAAGCAAAAGATTATGATAGATTTTGTTGTCTTAAAAAAAATATAAAAATATATGAAATTTAAAATTATGATAGATTTTGTTGTCTTAAAAATAAAAATAAAAATACATGAAATTTAAAGAACAATTATAAAAAATAATTTAAATTAATATAAAAATTAAATTAAAATATTAAAAAAATGGTTAAAAATAGATATATTAAAAAAATAACAAAAATAGTAGTTGATAACGTTAACAATATACCATATTGTATCAAAATAGTGGATAATAAAGTTAACAATATATGAAAGTAAAATTAATTATGTAAATGTAAAAGTTGAATAAATTAAAAAAAGAAATAAGAGATTGTTTAAATTAATAATTTGGGTATGAAAGTAAAATTAATTATGTAAATGTAAAAGTTGAATAAATTAAAAAAAGAAATAAGAGATTGTTTAAATTAATAATTTGGGTGCTTATGTGAGAGAGAAAGATGAGAAATTTTGTATCATATCTTTTTCTTATTTTTATTATACTTGTAACTAAAATATAAAGATGTAATTTTTTTCCAGGTAAAAAATAGCGGTTCCATAATGACAAAGGTAACCTCCAAGGGTCCATAATAACAACAAGCAGTAGAGGATTAAAAGTCCTTCACTCATCCACGAAGCACCTAGAAGCAAAGATACAATTGTTAACCCTGGTGGCTAATCTAAGGAGGCACTCTTGGGCATAATCTAAACAAAAAAATGGACAAAGCCATTTATGATACCATTATGTGTCATCAAATCAAGCCATCTAGTGGTTGAATTAAAAAACAGTGGCTAATATAGTAGAAGGGAGCCATTGCCACTACATTTACCTTCGGTGAATTCCATAAAGTGAAGTAACGTAGAATCAAGACTGAGTGCCTCCTTAGACAAGCTGCTTTATCGTTGTATTCTCTATATACATGGGTGGCTTCGAGATGGGTAAAGGACGCTTGTGGAGCCCTAATATTCATGCATCAACCTTCAAGTTTAAGTTATGATAGGCCAACCCTTCTTTTTTTTTTTTTCAAAGAAAAAATTCGTAAATATTTTATTCACATTCAGCAGATGGCCCAAAGGTCTATTATACAAAAACCAACTATGAAGTTGACATTACATACCGATATTTGCCTCATGAAGAGCACATAATACCATAATCATAACCAAAATCTGATCCAACTGTAAAATTGTCATTACATGTTACCATAACTTTTCAGCATAAAATCATCAAGTCTGATCATAGCAGACTTTTTTTCATCATTCCTGATAAAATCAGGTCAGATCAACTGTGAAAAAACGAAGGTGATCACAAGCAAAAACAGCCCAGAGCATAACTAGCTGGCTGAAATAGTCTCAACAAGCAAAAACTGTAATCAAATGCTGGAAAAAAACACAGCAGCTAATAAAAAGGCCTTCCATGCCATCCAATGAAGAAATTTCATATCCATATCAGCGTCAAATGAGAGGCCAATCAGCCCACATGTCATGCTCACAGTATATTTGCTTGAAAATCACCAGTAGCAAGATGAAGCATATTAAATTCAGCCAGAGCATCATATATCCAGGGTGGAGCCAAATAAAAGGGAAGCTGATCACGTCATTTAATCCAGAAATTCCCAAACGATAAAATCGCCAATGAAAACCAGCAAGGTATTCACAAGAAACTATCAGGAAAAAACAAAATGCATGAAGCCATCATCAAGATACAGTCAGACACCGGCAAATCAAAAGCTCACAGAACCATTTTAGAAAACCTGAAAGGTTTCCACTAATGCCGCGCCTCTCTGTTCACAGATACTCCAAGATCCTTCAAGAATGCTGTCACCTGCTTTAGCCAAAACATCTGCTTTGTAGTTTCGTTCCCTATAAATGTGTTTGAAAGACACATAAGCAAGACTGTCAGCTAAGCAATGATCATCTTGAAGAATCACGGCTAATTCAGTATTTAGTAAGCGATACTTACCAGATGCCCAATTTATGACTAACTAGGAATCCCCAAATACTTGAATTTTATCCAAATTATGCTGCCTAGTCAGCCTAAGAAGAAGCTTAAGTGCACATAATTCTGCATAATTATTAGTGCCCAAGCCTAATCCTGCTTTGAAAGAAACATAATGGGTATCAGATATGAACAGTATACCACCAGCCCCACAAATCATTGGGTCCCCAGTTGCAGATCCATCAAAGTAACCCCATGCATAAGTTTTATCAATTTCTTCCACAAAAATTGATCTGATAGAGACCATAGGTAAAGACCGTGGTAAATTCTTCATCATACCCAAACTGTAACTAGATACCTGTGCAGGGGTTGTGACAAGATCCTCAAAACAAGACCTATTTCTTGCTTTCCAAATAAACCAGAGTACAATGATAGGTAATGATTTGATAAGAACCACATCTGAAATAAAGCACCAGTTTTTAAAACAAGCAGACAGGGAATCTCCATACCATAAATTATTAAGTATCAAATGATCCTCAATAATAGACCAAACTGAATGAGTAAAAGGGCACTCCACAACAATATGAAAATTGGATTCACAGCTCTGTTTGCATAAAAAGCACCTTCCAGGACCTTCTCTACCCCAAGAACAGAGAACATCCTAGGTCAATGCTTTACCAGAGAGAAGAAACCAACTAAATTTTTTTGTTTTTAGTGGACACTTCATCTTCCAGATGACCTTCCACCACCAGATCGGATCCACTTCTCTATTCATAAGCTCAGCATAACCCTCTTTAGGAGAATACTTGCCGGTTTTAGATAAGTTGCAGATAAGGCAATCAGCTGCAGCAGAGAGTCTAACATGGATAGACTTGAGAATGGCTATATATCCATTCCAAGCAGCAATCTCATGAGGGTCAGTAAATCCAATAGTGTCTGCAGATAACCAAGTTTGAGACATCAAACCAGACATACACTGAATTCCAATATCAGAAATGAATTGAAAACCAGCCAAATGTAATCTATCTAACATAGAAACTGGAAGAGCATGTCTCCATTTGCATCCAGACCATGGATCTAAACCAATACGAACATCCTTTCCAGCTCCAATCTTCCAGACCAGAGAATTACCAATGAGATCGAAAGCCCAAAGAACAGCTTTTCGGCAAATAGAAATGTTCTTATTCTTTTTAGCATTAGATCTAATCCAATCCAGAATATTCATTGGATAAATGTATTTCTGTATTGCAATATTAACCCATAAACCCGAGCCATGAATGATATTCCAGACATTTTTTGCTGCAAGTGCCTTGGCAAATAAAACCGGAACTTTAAGTCCCCAACCACCCAAAGATTTAGGCATAGCAAGTAACTTCCATGAAATCCAGGGTAAACCAAAAGAGTTTTGTTTACCAGCCCAAAGAAAGTTAAAACAAAGCTTTCTAATTTTGTCTATGACTCCCATAGGTACCCAAAAATGCATCCAATAAACTGGCATAGCCTCTAATACAACTTTTATCAAAATCAGCTTCCCTCCTTTGGATAACCAACGGAAGCTCCAATTCTGAATCCTATGTTCAACTTTAATAATCAGCCAATCCCAATCCTTAATAAGATATCTGCATGGTTTAAGATGAAACCCAAGGTACTTCATGCCCTTTACAATTCTGTCAACAGGAAAACTGAAGATATTCTGTAATGTAATAACTTCAGAATCTTCCATACAGGAAAAATATAAAGATGATTTATTATCATTTATTTGCATCCTAGATGCCTTACAGAAATGCAATAAAATCTCATAAAGAGTGGAGAGAGATTGTTCAGAACCATCATTAACCATGACAATGTCATCCACAAAGAGTACATGAGTTAAAACTGTATCATTACCAAAAGGTAAACCATGATAAGTCTCACAACTTTTAGCATGAAGAATAGCCCTCCCAAGAACTTCAACCATAATAAGAAACATAAGTGGTGCCAAAGGACACCCCTGTCTGAGTCCCCTTCTAGATTTAAAAAAATTGGTAGCAACACCGTTGATAAGCAAAGAGAAAGAAATAGAAGATAGACTGCTCATAACCCACGCAATAAAGTTTCCTGTGAATCCCATTTTAGCAAGAATAACCCGAAGATAGGTCCAGCTGACTCGATCATAAGCCTTAGAAAGATCGATAGACCAACCCTTCTATTAAACTAGTTGATGATTACAGAGGAGTCTCCTCTAATGTGAAGGTATGATAGCCTCAACATATTTGCAAAGAAAGTATAAAAATATAATTATCAGTATTATTTTATAAATCAAACCATCACAAAATAATGCAAGTAAATTTAAGAGACTGAATGTTCACAACAACTAAATGAAACACAACGATATCTACTAAGGGGTGAGGTTAAGGGGTTAGTCGATCCTCGGGAATTCTAATCATGATGACGGGATGCCATCATTGTGCTTTGAGCATTAGAAATATAAACTTCATGGTATAGGTAAAAACTTGAGTATTCCAAATTTTTCTTAAAAAGTTAAAGGGAATTATTGCAAATTATTTATTTAAAATTATTATCATTATTATGAATTTATCATAAAACACACATAATATTATTATGTGGAACTAATTCTTAATGTAATAAATTTATGGAGTTAAATTGTTATTACAAACATAATAATTACTTAACTATAGAGTTAAATAATATGCCTTTTTCTATAGAGTTATTATATGTAAAATACATAAATATATATAGTAATATATATTTTCTATAGAGTTATTATATGTAAAATACATAAATATATATAGTAATATATATTTGAATGAGAGTGAAACATTTATAGGTTGTGAAACCTTTTAAAAATGATTGAAAAATATTTGAAGTTAACATTTATTATATGTAAAATACATAAATATATATAGTCATCTCATATATATATGTTTAAATGAGAGGGGAACATTTGATAGGTTGTGAAACCATTTCTAAATAAAAATGATTGAAAAATATTTGAAGTTAACATTTATTAAATGTAAAAGAGATGGGTTTGAAAAAAGAAAATGGAGTTATTAATATTATAAACTTATAATTATTATTTTAATATTAAAATAATTATTCTAATGGGTGAAATAAGTATTATAATTTAATTAAAAATAATAATAAAAAACATGTCTTAAGTTTAAAGAGAACTAATTATTATTCTAGCAATAGGATTGAGGATAAAAAATTAACCATGGCATTAGGATAAGCATAACATATTGTAATGTCCTATATTTTGACATTTGGTATTTAAACTTTAATATGAATTAGTTTAACATTTTAATTGCTTATTATCTATTTGATTCAGTTACATTTATTAAGACTATTATGATATGAACGTATGGACTCCCTAGATATGTGGATAGTAAATGTAATTTATCATTTTGTTTTATCAATGTTGATGAATATGTTATATCATTTGAACATGCAATTAAATACAGAATATCGATATGCGAATGTGAGTTGAGGTGTACTTTGAGATAGAACAAGTACAATATACGTTTTAAATGTACTTACACATGATTATATTAAATGTTGTTTTAGTGACATGGATTAACACTTGAAAGAGTTGAGTATGTTATACATGAGCTTTACGTGAGTGGTGAACTACCCCACATGTTAATTAGCTACGAGATAGCCAGATTCTTATAGTGCCAAGGGGCCTGAGATGTCTTGGACATCAGGAGGATAATGACGTTATATTAATTTTCTTGTTGTTGAATTTTGAATACCAATATCTCTATGACTTGTGGGTGAGTGTGAGTTTTGACAGGACTACGACTTGCCCAAAGTGGTTTTTCAATGACGAGACCCCCTAGAACAGTGATGGCAGAGTAGAGTTGATGTAGGGTGTTGACCCTAGTACTATCAGGGGGGTGGAGGCATTTCCCACCGTTTATCCCTTGAAACCCGAAGTCGTGGGAGGGTTGTGATAAGCACGCTCCCCTAGACGTGTGATGACGACTAGTGGATTCTTGCTGGGGAAGCTTGGTCGATTTGTAGGACTCGACACTTCCACTTACTGGTTTTATATGTGGTTAGGTCAGTGTAGTAGACACCATAGTGTATTCCAGTAGAGGATGGGATGGAGAGGTTAGGAGATGGAAGTAGTGGTGATTAGGCGGTTTGAGTATTGATGGGGATGGATGGCCAATGATGGATTTGATGGTGTTCTTCATTGATAAAAACTATTATGATTATATGCTTAATGCTTCATTATGTTTATTATTATTATATGAATGATTATGATTGAGAAATGTTGTATTAATTGTGTTGGCCTTTTGTATGTTGTTTGCAAGCATATAATAATGATGCATTAATGAATTAAAAATGATTATTAGTACCCACGATTAAGGCATGTGCGTTGTCCACACATACGTTAATTTGTGAGTACAGTACTATGATTGGTTAATTGATGTATTAGTGCAGTATTACTAATGTATTGAAAGTATAAATAACTGTTGAAATATATATATGGTAGTATGAGTTTGTTGACTTGTTTATTTATTATAGTTTAGATTTAAATAAACTAATTGGATTATTGGATAATATACATAACTATATACATATAATATGACATATATCATAATATAATATAGTATATGAAAATATCTTATTTGACTTATGTATGCGAGGATAATGCAAATAAATGAATAGATATGATTGCATAAATTTTAGGTAAGAATTGTCATAGTTGCATTTAAAATAGTAGCATGACAAATGAGACTTTGCAACCATTATTATTGATATTTTATTTATTTAAATAAAATTGTTATATATTTGAGAAAATAAACTTATTGAGTGTGAATATTATAATATTGGAATTTATCGATGGATAAGGAGAAGGATGATGAGTTTTGGGTTATAAATATGAGACTTGAGGTTGGAAGAGGGAGGCTATTTTCTTGAAGATATTATGTGAGAGTTTTGGAAGGGATTGAGTAATTTGAGATACTTTGGGGATGAGAAGTTTAGAAGAGTTGGAAGAGGGTTTCCCACAGCAGGACCACGATTTTACCTCCCAACCAAGCAGGGGTCTAGCCGACTCCCTAGCCCCAAGAGTTGGAGTTTTAATTCAACTTCAAAATGGTACAAACTCTTTCAACTCTTATAAAATTCCCATCCCCTAAATATCCCAAATTCCCCAATCCCTTCCAAAAATATCGCATAATATATTCAAGAAAATAGTCTCCCTCTTCCAACCTCAAGTCTCCTATTTATAACCCAACACTCATCATCCTTCTCCTTATCCATCAATAAATTTCAATAGTATAATATTCACACTCAATAAGTTTATTTTCTTAAATATATAACAATTTGATTTAAATAAATAAATTAATAGCAATGGTTGAAAAGTCTCATTTGTCATGCTACTATTTTAAATGCAATTATTATAATTCTTATCTAAAATTTATGCAACCCTATCTATTCATTTATTTTCATTATCATCTTATACATAAGTTAAATAAGATATTTCCATATACTATATTATATTATGATATATGTCATATTATATGTATATAGTTATGTATATTATCTAATAATCCAATTAGTTTATTTAAATCTAAACTATAATAAATAAATAATTCAACAAAC
>LPNX010210376.1:827276-844014 GCA_001517045.1 Pseudotsuga menziesii
TGGCCAACGCACATGCCTTAATCGTGGGCACTAATAATCACTTTTAATTCATTAATGCGTCATTATTATACGATTGAAAACAACATACAAAAGACCAACATAACTAATGCATCATTTATCAATCATAATAATTCATATAATAATAATAAACATAATGAAGAACTAAGCATATAATCATAATAGTTTTTATCAATGAAGAACACCATCAATCCATCATTGGTACCATCCATCCCCATCAATACTCAAACCACCTAATCACCACTACTTCCATCTCCCGACCTCTCCATCTCATCCTCTGTTGGAATATACTGTGGCATCGGCTACAACGACCTAACCACATATAAAACCCATAAGAGGAAGTTTCGAGCCGTACAAATCGACCAAGCTTCCCCAACAGGCATCCACTACTCGTCATCAGACGTATAGGAGAGCGTGCTTAGCACAACCATCCAACGAGTCCAGGTTTTGGGGGATAAACGGTGGGAAATTCGGGCCACCACCCCTGATAGTACTAGGGTTAACACCCTACATCAACTCTACTCTACCATCACCGTTCTAAGGGGTCTCGTCATTGAAGAACCACTTTGGGAAAGTCGTAGTTCTTGTCAAAACTCACACTCACCCACAAGTCATAGAGATATTGATATTCAAAATTTAACAACAAGAAAATTGATATAACGTCATTATCCTCCTGATGTCCAAGACATCTCGTGCCCCTTGACACTATAAGTGTCTATCTATCTCATAGCCAATCAACATGTGGGTTACTTCACAACTCACGTAAAGCTCATGTATAACATACTCAACTCTTTCAAGTGTTAATCCATGCCACTAAAGAACATTTAATATAATCATGTAAGTACCTTTGAAACATATATTGTACTTGTTCTATCTCAAATTACACCTCAACTGACATTTACATAGATATTCCGTATTTAATTTCATGTTCAAATGACATAACATATTCATCAACATTGATAAAACAAAATGATAAATTACATTTACTATCCACATATCTAGGGAGCCCATACGTTCATATCATAATAGTCTTAATGAATGTAATTGAATCAAATAGATAATAAGCAATTAAAATGTTAAGCTAATTCATATTAGGGTTTAAATAACAAATGTCAAAATATGGGGCATTACACATATAGTAGTGAATTGATCGATATGAGCCTGTACATCTCTGGTGCCATTATAAGTTGGCATTGTAGGGATTTAGTGTGAAAGAATAAAAGCTTGGATCTAAAAAAGTAAAAGAGATCTAAAATACTGATGGGTAATGTGGCTCAACTATGATTGTGAAAAACATTTTTTGGGATAATTGTGCAAAAGTGGCTTGATTGTTTGAGAACACATAGTAATATATATAAGCACTTTTTATGGTTGTGGTTACAAAATTTGATGTATAGGTTATAGAGTTATAGTTTACTAAATAAGTTAGTATATGGGTTGTGTAGCGGTTACCCTACCATTATGGATGGAGGATCCTCACATAAAATTAAAAGCTTATCCACAAATTTAGAAGGGAAAAATTAGAGCGGTATAATCTCCCCCTTGAACTAAGGCCACCTTTTTTTAGTTAATTTATCATCTCTTGGGCTGGTGAGCATCTCTAGCTAGCTGGTTGAAGGAAAATCATGTCATATGTTAAGGGAAGCGCACCACACACACACCATGAAGGAAAGTACTTTAATGTAAAAATAAACTCATTTAATATATAATTGAAAAGAAATGATGAGAACAATTATTGGTTAGGGTTTCCTATGATGGAAGACCATCATTTGGGGAATGATGCTTATCTCAGGGGGAGGAAAAATAAAGATATCATGCATGGAAAAAGAGGAGGAATACTCTCTTGCTCTTATTTTCTCAAGCCTTGATGTGTCTAAGGAGAAGAAGCCTCTATGTTTTAGAAGTGAAAAGATGCTTATAAGGGAATAGAACCACCTCATGATATTTGAAGACAGGGTGGTGGATCCCCGTCCTGTACTTATAAAAAGAGGGGAGCGGTCCATGCATTTATAGGTTGTGTGCAAGATGGAGAATGTTGCATTGCCACTCGAGAAGATAAAGTGACTTGCTTCACGTAATTGTCTTGATGTAAAGGTTCAAGTCCTACATTTCGAATTATACAAACTGTAAGTTAACATTTTCCCTTCTTGTGAGTTGTGCAGACCTTTGATTATAGTTGCTTACTTTCTATGTTGAAATCACTTTATTTAATTTTTTTTATTAACCCTTAATGTCTTGTGGCTACAATAGGGTATTTACCCATCTGCGATTGTACAAGGGCCATGGGCTCTAGAAATATATATTTTACTGTCGAATTTTTTGCTACGGCCGAGATTTCTATGTTTTGATCCCTACTCTGGATCATCATCAGGAAACACCTGAAACGTGAGATGAGGAATCATCAAAATATCCCTACTCTATTATTTTGTTGTTGAGATTATTTGTAAGAGATGAGGGCTCTTTGTATAATATTTTACTTTGGAGTTCAGTTGTGAGAGCCTAGAGCACTCTGAACACTCTTTTTTCTGGAGTCTTTTGCAAGAGCTGAGAGCTCTCTTAACAACCTATATACGTTTAGTATTTCATAGTCACGATTTTAAATTAATTTATCTTTGTATACATTTCAGTGACAAGAAAGAGCGATCTCCCTCCATGGAGAACTGACTTCGGTCGTTCTAATCTCATATTTTTTCTCAGTGTGGAATACACTTCGGTTTTGTTGTCTAAGATAGTGACCCGATTGTCAGGAGATTATTGAATAGTTATCCTTTCGTAGGCTTGTGCGTTGGTTATATGGTTTGTCCATTATTATAAAGTGTGTAACTATTATATAAATTGGCTGCATAGTATGCAGAGCTTATTTGAAATGCATCCTACATGTAAATGTAGAAAAGGAGAGGAGTTCCACTTTCCACTTATTAGATATTTATACACACTTTGTTTTGTTGAATTCGGTAGAGTGGCTTCACTATCTTCTTGTTGCATGGTATGCAACTAGGAGTTGAGGAAATGAGTGGTCTCACCTTGTGGAGAACTGATTCCTCTCCAATAAAATACATCTAAATGTTCATATTACACACACACACATATATTTTGGGAAAGCTAAACTCCAGTTAATTGTGGGAATAGTTAAAGAAACTTTAATCATAATAAGAACCAAGCTTGAATATTTAGAAACCAATCTTATGGTTTGAGAAGCCAAGCTTCAATATTTAGAAACCAAGATTATGGTTTGAGAAGCCAAGCTTATCTATTGTGAAGATGAACCTATAGGTTGTAAACCTGAGATTGTGGTCTAGTCAAACCCTTTTTCTTTGTTGCTGACAGTGCTTGTGAGTTTATTGTTTAGATTGTGTTGAGGAACCCTTGAGAAATACTCTTATTACTTTCCCCATCCTAGTGGATACCTTGTGTAACATCCCCAGTGAAAACGTTGTAAGTAATGTTATTTATTTTCCTAACTTGTGAATTGCTTTGGTAGACTTAGGAGACAAAGGGCTTCACTTGATTGAATGAATTAAGACATGAATCCACTAGGGTGGGGGATAATGGATGGGAATCCATGAGTGGTTAATGGGTGTCATCTTAGTTCCTTGGGCACTGTGAAAAAGATGAACAATGGAAGTCATCGGTTTGGCCTAAAGCTTTTAGGTGTCAGCCAGTCTTAAGTAGGGTGGCGAATAAGTTAGTATTCATTGAAAAAGTGTATAGTAAGTTTCTACTACCGGCTCACTTAATTATAATTATTATAATTATCTTGTTGATGACATGTACCCAGGAATTGGGTATAGAACTTTTAACTAGAATTAAACTAAGTTTTATTAATTTAAGGGACTATATCATAGTCACCTACGGGCGGTAAATAACCTCCCAATTAATGCTTCGTGGGATGACCCAACTTCTAAGATGTGCTGGGAGGAACTGGGCTTAACTGCTTTTGGGTGAACTACTTTCTTCAATGGGATTATATGAACAAGCCTAAGACCTTTCCTATCTCACTCGCTAACTTTTCTCTATTGAAGAGCATTGATGTATTGGGTTTATATTAACTAAATATTGTAAAAACCTCCTATACCCGGAAAAGCATTACTCGCACAAAGTATGTCCAGGATGTAAGAGGGCATGTAGAATTCTGCTGAGGACATAGGAGTATGTGTTTTTTTTGCTCCTTTTCAATCGCTTGGCCTAGAACCCTTTCTTTTTTGATCCAGGCAAGCGACTAACACGAAATAATGTAAAAATAAAAAATTAATTCTCTTATAAATATTGTCATATAAATTATTTAAATCTTTTCATAATTGCTTAAAAAAAAGTTAAAAATATATATATATATATATATTTTCATAAAATTTATTATGGTTAATCTTATATAATATAATATACGAGAGAAAAAATAAATACAAGAGAGAATGGTTTTAAACAAAATATTCATAGATAGGAAACTAGCCTTCTAAAAATATCAATCACTTACTATAATGAAGGAGGTGGAATATCAACTCCATGTTATTCTTTATGAGTATTTGCCGTAGCCGATTGGAAACGGAATGGTTAACTCGAAGTCGCATGAGATTAATACCCTGTAACTTGACATGCTCAACCTTATTCTTGGTTAAAGTTGAGCGTGCATATATTGACTTGTTAAGTGCTTGGTTGGAGTCTGGATTATTTGCTTCTCTTTTTTCAATTGAAATGAAATAAGCTTTATGTTTTATAAACATTTATGGTCTTTATTTAGATAGGGAAAGGTTAGGGAAAGGTTTTGGAACAATATTTTCTCCTTAGACTGTTTAAAGAATTCAAGGTTGATTATTGGGGGATTTAAATTTCTCTTTGGGGTTTTCTGAGATCAGGGGTGAAAGGGCCAGAGTGGACAGTCTATCTTCTTTTTTCTCAAGAAAGATGGATGGTTTTGGTCTTGTGGATGTTGCTTCAAGTGTTATTGTTCCTACTTGGTCTAACAGAAGAGTGGGCATTGATAGGCATTGATAATATTAGTAAGAGATTGGATAGACTGCTTGTTTTAACAGATCTCCTTGATTTAGATCTTCACTTTAGACAGTGGGTGGGTTGTGGAGGAGACTCTGACCATCAGCTTGTTTTTCTTCAGATTTTATCTGATATTATAAAATCGTGTTGTCCCTTTAAATTCAATGCTCATTGGTTAGATAATGAGGAATTTGTTACTTTACTTAAATCATATTGGAAGGTGTATGTGGATAATCCTTTGATTTCCCCTGCGTCTCATTTTGCTGACAATCTTGATCATATTAAGTAGGTGTCTATTTCTTGGTCTGTTAAACAAAAAGAGCAGGATAATAAGGATTTAGTTGAGATTGAACATCTGTTGGTTGACTCTTTTAATAAACCAGGTTTTGGTTTTATTACTGAGGAATATAAGTCCTCTCTTATTACTTTGGAGTCATGTAGAAGGAAAATTCTATTAGTTCGTGAACAGGAGGTCAGACAGAAGAGTAGGGCATTATGGATTTTATGTGGGGATGATAATTCTGCATTTTTCCATAAGTTTGCTAATCACGGAAAGAATATAGACTCTATTTGGAATATTCAGGATGATGATGGTATTCAAGTAGAAGGTTTTGAATCAATTTCAAAAGTTGGTGTTCAACATTTTGAAACTTTGTTCCAGGAAGAAAAGAATTTACATATTATGGAAATTATGAAAATTGTTGAACATTATCCTACTTCTATATCTATAGGTGATAACGATGATTTAATGTAACCTGTTACTTTAGCTGAGATTCGGTCTATTTTAGCTTTAGCTAAAAAAGATAAAAGTCCGGGACCTGATGGGATTCTAGTGGAAGTTTATAGGGTGCTTTTTGATGTTATTGGATTGGACCTTCTTAGATTTGTAGATGATTCCAGGAAATTTGGGAAAATTCCAGCGGTTTTCAATTCTACGTTTATTGCTTTAATTCCTAAGATTGATTTACCTAAATCTTTTGAAGATTTCAGACTTATTTCGTTATGTAATGTCATCTACAAGATCATAGGCAAGATTATCTCTGTGCGTATTAGGAAGGTACTTGGAAGATATATTTCTGATGAACAGTTTGGGTTCTTACCTGGAAGACAGATACATGAGGCTGTGGGGGTTATTTAAGAAAGTTTACATACTATTTGCAGTAAAAAATTGAAGTCAATGGTTGTTAAAAATTGATTCGTCTAAAGCTTATGACAGAGTTAGTTAAATTTTTTTGAGAATTGTTCTTTCTAAAATGGGTTTTACTGTTCCTTTTATTACTTGGATTATGAGTAGTCTTTCTTCTATATCCTTTGCTTAATTGATCAATGGAGTTGCTTCATCTTTCTTTAGAGCAGGCAGAGGTTTGAGACAAGGTTGTCCTCTTGCACCACTTCTTTTTCCCATTGTTGTTGAAGGACTGATAGGGCATTATTGTCTGCGAAGGAGTGTGGTGATCTTCATGGTATATCTTTTGGCAATGATATTTCTATATCTCATGTGCTATTTGATGATGACATAGTCATGGTTTCTGATGGTTCTGAACATTCTCTTTCGAATCTTTATGAGGTTATGCAAATTTTCTGCAAGGCATCTGGGATGCTAATTAATGATGATAAATCATCTATTTTACATTCTGGTTTGGATGAGTCTGAGCTCATTACTGTACATAACATTTTCTCTTTTTTCTGTTACTAAACTTGAGGTTGGCTTGAAGTATCTTGGGTTTCATCTTACACCCTGCAGATATCTATTAAAAGACTGGGATTGGCTAGTGGCAAAGGCCGAAAAGAGAATTAAAAATTGGAGTTATCGATGGCTATCTAAGGGAGGTAAGCTTATTTTGATAAAATCTGTATTAGAGGCTATTCTTGTATTTTGGATGCATTTCTAGATTCCTTTGGGGATCATTGGAAGGATTAGGAAATTATGTTTTAAATTTTTATGGGCAGGGAATTCAGATTCTTCTGGTTTGCCTTGGACATCCTGGAAAGAATTAGCAAGGCCTAAAATTTTGGGAGGCTGGGGCTTGAAGATACTTGTTGTATTTGCTAAAGCTTTGGATGTGAAGAATGTATGGAATCTTATTAATGGAATTGGACTTTGGGTAAATATTGTCTTACAGAAATATGTTCATCCTTTATCTTTAATTGAATGGATCAGAGTTACTGTAAAAAAGAAAAGGTGTATGTCTATCTGCTGGAAAGCAGTAATTTGGTCTTTTGATCTCATGGGCAACTATATTACTTGGAAGGTTGGGAATGGTGCTGCTGTTAGAATTGGTTTTAATCCATGGGTTGGCTGTAAGTGGCGACATATTCTTCCTTCTAGTTTGATTGATAAACTTCACTCTTTTGGTTATTTCTTTCTCAAAGACATTGGATGTCCTGGGATGTCAGTGTTGAGGGAACAAGGTTAGCTATCTGCTGACTTGATTGGGCTTACAGATCAATATGATATTACAGTTTGGAATGGTTATTTGGCTTGTTTAAAAACAAGTCATGTCAGACTGTCATTTGAAGTTGATCGTTTGATTTGGAATCAATCCAAATCTAGGAAGTATACTCCAAGCATTGGTTATCTTCAGTTGATATTGGATAGAAATGAGGAGGAACTTACTTGGTGGTGGAAGGTTCTATGGAAGCTTAAATGTCCATTGAAGACAAAAATTTGAGTTGGTTCATTTTGTCAGATAAAGCTTTAACTTGGGATATTATATGTAGGAAAGTAAGGGAAGGTCCAGGTAGATGCTATTTGTGTAAACTGGAGTTAGAAACCAATGTTCATTTTGGAGTAGAATGTAATTTTACTCAAAGTGTGTGGTCTGAAATAGAGGTTAAATTGAAGAAATCCAATTTATGGGCTGGACATTCGGTAAGTTCATGTCTAAAAAATTGGTTTTTAAGAGATGATATAAAACTTATCAAATCCTTACCAATTTTGGTACTCTGGTTCATTTGGTTAGCTAGAAACAAGAGCTGTTTTGAGGACTTAATTTTATCATCCTTCCAAGTTGCATCACTTAGTTTGGGATTGCTGAGTACTTTTCCTCAAGATCAGAGTGTGGTCAGGATTAGAGCTGTTGTTGTAGAAGTTATTGATAAATCATATCCTTGGGGATATTTTGATGGATTGGCAGCAGGACATCCAAAATTGTGTGGAGTTGGTGGACTGATTTTTATCAATGATGAGCACTATTTTACTTTTAAAGCTGGATTGGGCTCTGGATCTAATAAATTTGCTGAGTTACTTGGCTTAAAGCTTTTGTTGTCTTTGTCCTTCGAAAATAATTTTAAAAAATTGTAGATTTTTGGTGATTCTTAACTGGTTATCAATTGGGTTTCTGGTAAGTATCGTATCCAAAATGTTCAGCTAGCACAGATTTTTATGGAAGTTAATAGATTGGTTGACATGTTGGATTTAGTGGTTTTCATGCATATTTATCGTGAACGCAATACTTTAGCAGATGTATTGGCAAAAGATGGTGCTAATGTTATGTTTGGTTCTTGGAAGATTTTAGAGCATAGGGCAGCTAAATGCTTTGAAGCTGTTAAGTTGTTTTAACATTTGGACTATTGATGTTTATGGGTTTTGGAGTCTTCAAATCCTGGAACTTGAAATGTTTTTGTTTTTGAAGGATGGACATAAATCCTATTTTGTAGCTTATATGTTTACATTTTTGAAAACTGTGTATCTTGGATTCTGATACACTGTTATTAACTGCTGAATACTATATTTTTGATGAGTTTTTGATGGTCAACTGAGTTTTGTTTGGCTCATTTGATTATGTTAGAATGTTGAACAGTTTTCTGTAAACTCTGAAGGTTTAAGTAAGATGTTGATTCAGTTTGATACAAAATATTGAGGCCTTTTGATCTAGTTTTTTGACAATGGACAACTTTTGATTGTGCCATCTATGGAAAGTAATTACTTTTTATAAATATAATTACGATTTTTTTTTTTTTTTGTGTGGAAAAATATATATATTGACTTGTTAAATTGTTGAAAAGTGAAATCTCATATTTAAATATTAAAGTTGAGTCTTATCATGTTAATAATTTATATTTACAAATGGATTAAATCATTAAGCACTTTTATGGATTAGGAGGTTTAAAAGTGAATCTTTGCAAGACCTTTATTATGGTATGGTTTTAGATACTAAAGGTTGGGTGTTTAAAAGTGAAACTCTCTAGTATGTATTTGGAAAAATTTAAGAGACGAGAGTTTTACTTTTTTGAAGTTTATAGTTTAATAATTAAAAAAAATGGCTTTTATATTTGTAGAATATTCAACTTAATTGTTATCCAAACTTATTTTTTGTGATGTTCTTTTTTTATTGGTAAAAAGTTTAATATTTAATGGTTAAAGTCAAATTTATTAGTTAATCATGGTTATGGTTTAATGTGAGGTTGGATAGTTTTATTGAAAGATTATGTTGAGTCTTCACTTTAGTGGATTCATGCCTGGATAGGGGTGACCTCTAGGTAGAAAAACATAGGTTAGACAAAGTACTAGTTGGTTGGGAGGAATTTTGAAGTAATGTCCTCAATTTCCTCCAAATAGAGTGTCTTTTTCTTGTCTAGTTCAGTATTTTATGTTGATGAGTTATTAATGTACGTTGTTAAGTTAGTAATTAGACCTTTACATTCAAAGAGTGAGTTGTATTTTGAGCTAAAAGATTTTGTTAAGAACTACTCTACTAGTAATATTATGGTGTATTTTCTTGGTGCATTTCCAATAAAGTATATATCTATGTAGTGGTAGAACTTATTGTGTTGCCAAAACATATTTGGGTGGAAAGGATTAATTTGATTAATATAGCTTGGAAATGCTTTTTGAAAAGATTTATAGTATTTATTATGTGTTTGGAGCACAAAAAAAAGGTTAATTTCATATGTAAAAGAGAAAATACTAATGGAAAAAGATACACTCATTTTCACATATTATATTTGATAAAGTTAATAACATGAGCAAATCAAGGATGTGGAAGTAGTTTGCGAGGTTTATTGTATGTACTGTGTGAAATAAGTTAAATTTAATCAAAATATATTATAAACTGATATAGAGCTATATGGCATATGCAAGTTGAAGTTTGATTTGTGTGAAGGGTTACTTTTAAGTGTCTTTAAAAGAGTAAGTATAGAGTAAGTATAGTTAGATGCCATGTGCTTATGCTAATATTTAATTTGAAGAGAGTTATGTTAAGGTTAATTCCGTATTTTTGAATAAGTGATTTCTATCAAAAGCTAATAAAGTAAACTTTTAGTATGCCGACTGGTTATCTCTTAAACGGAGGTGCGTAATTGTGTGAATTTAAATGGGAGAATATCCTAGGAACTACCAAGATATGATAAAGGATAAAAACTTGATAATGTTAATTGAGTCATGATTCGAAGGTTATATGGACTCATAGAGTTGTTCATGTGAGAATAACATGTATTGGATTCAATTGGTAAGTTGACCGTGTAATCTATTAGCATTAAGGTCATAATATATTAAAAGGACTTAGACAATTAGATGATGGAAAGTAATGTAGAGCCGTTAAAAGGCTTCTTATATAAAAACAAATATATGTAAATGCTTATATTAATAACTATGTCACGTGGATAACAATTCTAACATATTTGGTTGTAGAAAGATGTTAAAAAAATACCCCATCTCTCTAAAAGTCACTTTGAGGATTTTGGGTATGTTACACCTTGTTTGGATTATGGGTGGCAACTGTGTTGAGAGATTGAATAATATAATTAACCTATGGTTGGGTGGAACATTGCATCCACATTTGAGTCGCCCACGTTAACTTACTCTAAATAATTATTTTCAATTGTTACAATGTCCTTTCATTGCACCCAGAGGCGCTCTACAACCCAGTATGAGGGAGATCTTGTAACATTTGTCGATATTATGTCGGCCAAAAATAATATTTCCGAGTATAGGAGAGATGTTGTAAAGTTTGTTACTAACAAAATAATAAAAAATAAAAATTTTAATCATCTGCCAAAATAAATGTCGGCCACTAAAACAACCTAATATGGGGGAGATGTTGTATTCCTACCTAACAAAACAATAAAAAAAAATTTGAATTATCCTAAAAAAAAATGTTGGCCTTGCTCATGGTTTTAAAACCATGAAGCAAACAAAGACTTCTAAACCCACATGATTTCACAATTAAACCCACAGTAAAATTGATAATTGAATATATGATGATTTGTTTACAATAATGGAGATAACCTTTTATAGGTTAATACACACCGCTTGATGAATTGGTGTGACTCTACGCTAATTCACTAACTCTATATTTAATATTTAAAACAATGGTTTATAATTATTTAGATACATAACATTGCCGCCTTCTTTTAGAATGCTTTGTCCTCAAAGCAAGGGTAAGGATGGGTATTGTTGACGAAATTGTTCTATCTCCCATGATGTGTCTTCATCTGGAAAATTCTTCTACATAATGAGATATTCCTTGAGTGTTCAAGAACGAAGTTTTCTTTCTCGGGTTGCAATGATTGCCTCGAGGTTCCCAAATGACCCTCCGTTTGTCATCTAACATAGGAAGTATTGTTTTGTACTATTTGATGTTTCCCCAACATTTTTTTGAGACATGATACATGGAAGACATTGTGGATATGACTTTTATCAGGTAACTGTAATTTATACGCCACTTGACTAATCTTCTGGATAATCTGGTACAGTCCATAGAAATTTGGGGCCAACTTGTGTTTTCCTCCACTTTTAAGGGATACCTGTTTATAGGGTTGGAGTCTTACGAACACCTAGTCTCCTAATTCAAATTCTCTTTCGATTCTGCGTTGATCTGCTTATTGCCTCATGCAATTCAGTGCCATGATTAAGTTATCCTTCAGTAATTCAATCATTTTTTGAGATTTCTCTAGTTGGTTCTTTACTTCTGGAACATTAGTGTCATTTAGAACTAACTCCTTCCAATTTGGGGGTTCGTACCGATATAAAGCTTGGAAATGGGTCATTTTTGCGGAGGTGTGGTAAGTTGAATTGTACCACCATTCTGATAAGTGTAACCATTGAGACCAATGGTTTTATTTATCTGTTACAAAACAATGTAGATATGCTTCTAAGCATTTATTAACGACTTCAGTTTGACCATCTATTTGGGGATGGTAAGCTGAGCTCATATTGAGTGAGGTGCTTACTTGTTTGAAAAATGCCCTCCAAAATTTCCCATTAAATTTTGCATCTCTATTGCTGACGATGAATTTTGGGAAGCCATGCAATTTGTAGACATTTTTGCAAAATACATCTGCAATTTGTTTTTCCGTGTCTATTTTTTTTATTTCCATGAAGTGAGCAAATTTGGTTAATCGATTGACCACTACTAGGATATTGTCCTTTCCTTCTAACGAGGGTAACCCATCGATGAAATCCATTGATATCTCTTCCCATTTCTGGTCTGGAATGTGCAGGGGGTGGAGTAACCCCGGGGTTAAAATATTTTTGCTTTTGTTCCTTTGGCATTTGTCACATTCTGCCACATATTGATGGATATCTTTTTTCATTCCCTTCCAGAAAAATGACCTTCGTGCATTATAATAAGATTTGAAGAATCCTACATGTCCTATGGCTGGTGAATCATGGGATTCCTTTATTTCCTTAACCTTGAACTTAGAGTTGGAGTTTAAATAAATCCCCCCCTTATACCAAAGGATATCATTTTTCCAATCAAACTTGGGGTCACAGTTGGGATTGTTAATTATAGTGCTTGTTTCTGGGTCCTTGGCATATTCACTTCGTATTTCATCTAGCTAATCTGGAATTGTAACTGAGATGGAGTAAGAGGTAATATCCTCATCTTTTTTGGAGAGTGCATCCGTGACTACATTTTCCTTCCCTCTTTTGTGTATTATTTCCATGTCGAAAGCAACGATTTTTTTATCCACTTCTGTTGTTCTGTGGACAATGTTTTCTGTTGAAGTACATAATGAAGACTATTGTGGTCTGTGCGGATCATGAATTTTCTCCCTAGGAGGTATTGTCGCCACTTTACCAATGCTTGCATAATTTCCAACATTTCCTTATCATATGTAGACTTCAATTGTTCTCGCTTGTTTAATTTCCTACTCTCGAAATCTATCAGGTGTTCATCTTGCATTAGTACTACTCCCAACCCATAACCTGAAGCATCACATTCTATCATGAATGGTTTGGAGAATTCTGGGGTAGATAATATAAGCGTGGAGGACATAATTCCTTTTGAAGGATTCAAAACATTTTTCCGCTTCTTCACTCCACTGGAATGCATTCTTTTTTAGAAGGTTGGATAAGGGTACGGTTTTGTGTGCATAATTCCTAATGAATCTTCTATAGTATCCAGTTAGCTAGAAGAATCCCCTTAACTTGGAGATGTTGGTAGGTTTGGGCCAGTCTATGATTGATTTTATTTTTTCTGGATCTACCTTGACTCCTTCTTTAGATATTACGTGCCCAAGATAGCTCACTTCTTCTTTACCGAACGTGCATTTGGACATCTTGGCATAGAATTTTTTTTCTTTTAAAATAGAGAGCACTTGTTCTAGGTGTGTGAGATGGTCCTTCCATGTCTTACTGCATATAAGGATGTCATCAAAAAATACTAATACAAAATTCCTTAGGAATGGTTGAAATAGGTTATTCATGGTTGCTTGAAATGTCGCTGGAGCACTAGTTAGCCAAAAAGGCATTACCTTAAACTCGTAATGTCCTTCATGGGTTTGGAAGGTTTTCTTCACTACATCTTCTAGCCTTACTCTGATTTGGTAATATCCTGACCTTAAGTCTAATTTTGAAAAGTACCTTGCGCCATGCAGTTCGTCCAATATTTCATTGATAAATGGAATGGGGAATTGTCTTTAATAGTTATCTTGTTTAGTCCTCTGTAATCGATGCATAGCCTAAATGACCCATCCTTCTTTCGTACCAGTACTACTGGTGAAACATAAGGACTCCGAACTTCTGTAATCACTCCACACTTCAATAAATTGTGGATTAATCTTTCAATCTCTGTCTTATAATGGTGTGGGTACCTATAGGGTTTAACATTGTTAGGGCTTGATCCATACTTGATTTCGATGACATGCTCGATCTTCCTTTCTGGTCGTAATTCCATGGGAAGGTCTTCATATACTTTTTTGTATTTTTGGATTAATCCTTGGATCTTTGGATGGCCTGGTTTAACTACTTTTGAAGTTAATAATTCCATCTCTTGGCATTGTACGACATAAGATGGTGCTCCCTTTCGAATTAGCTTCTACATTTTGTGGGATGACACAATTTGTGTGCGAGGGGGTTGGAACCCATATAATTTGTATCTTTCTCCTTTCCATTTAAACCTTATAAAGTGTTCTTGGTGGTTTGCTGAGTAGGTACCTAGTGTTTACAACCACTGAATTCCCAATACTGCATCAACTCCTCCTAAGGGTACTGCGTAAAATTCTGACTTAAGGTTATAATCTTGTATTTGCAGCTTAACTTTGTGGCATTTCCCCACTTTTTCAATCTTCTTTCCATTTGCTACCAATACCTTCATGTTGGGTATTGGATATATGAAAAGGTAAAGCCTCTTGGAAACATTTACGTTGATGAAGTTATGGGTACTTCCTGTGTCGAATAGGACAACAACATTATTATTTTTATATTCCCTTTAATTTTTAATGTCCATGGTTGGTGTATTCCTGTTATGGTTGAAATTGATATCTTGGGCATTTCTTCATCTTCTGAATCTGATGGAGGATTTTGGATGTCACTTGTTTCTTCTATGTCAGATTCCTCGTTATCTGAATTGTCTTCCTCTTCTGCTTCACATTGATATAATTTCTTGGTGGTCTCTTTTTTTAAACATTTGTGTCTTGGGTCCCAATTCTCTCCGCAATATTTACACTTCCCTTCTTTCATTCATTGGACCTCTAAAGTGGTTTTGTTGTCATTTCTTAGATACGATGGCTAGTATTTGGTGTCGGTCTTGGTATTTTGGATGGACCTTCGATCTTTGTCATGCTTCTTGTTCCATGTCTTTTTCAATTTTTCCTCAATGATTTTTTCCTTGCTGTTAGTTTTTCAACATTTAAGCTAGCATTATGTTAGGATATTTTCACTGAGAGAATAATAAGCACAGCAATAAAACATAATCACTTCACAAGAGACAAGAGACACAAAGAGTTTTGATCGGGGAAACCATAAATGGAGAAAACCCCGCAACTTCCTCAAAGATAGAATCACCACAAGATGTAAGACCCCAAAACAGTAAGATGCACTCCCAACAGCAGTAGTCTTCTAGTCCCAGTATATTTCCTTCTTCACTAGTGCGCCACACTTGAGAGGGTAAGTGATGTGTTGTAGAAGTGATAAATAGAGAGACTCTCACTCTCTATTTATATTCTTCCGTTCACTTGAAGTGCACTTAATCATGTCGGCCCAACCAACAATTACTCACTCAAGCCTACACCTTAATTAGTGTATAATAACTCAAGTGCCCCGAAACTGTGGGGACTTACACAATGACTTGACAAGACTTGTTTACATTATTAATCCTCCTGATCGGAACACCGGGGCATGACAACATGACTCAAATACATAATATAAACATCCCGGAATAAACATCGGGTTACAATACATAAGAATACATTCCGAAGTTACATATACATCAACACTCCCTCTTAACTAGGAAGGTATTCTTTTGACACGATTTTCAGCACTGGTCTTCTTCTCTGTATCAACTGGATCATCTTTGTCTTCAAGTCATATTCATCACTGGATCTGGATCATCTCTCGATCTGGATCGTCATAGAACATCATCACTGGATCTGGATCATCACTCGATCTGGATCATCATCACTAGACTGGATCTGGATCATCACTCGATCTGGATCTGGATCTGGATCATCTCTCGATCTGGATCATCATTGCTGGATCTGGATCATCACTCGATCTGGATATCTCGGAGTCATCATAACTGGATCTGGATCATAGCTCGATCTGGATCTCCTCTGGTCATCATCATGTGTGTACTATCTCGTCATAGGAAGTTCTATAGAGCCAACCCTTTTTCATGCTGGTTGTAGGCCTAGCCACCAGGTAGGTCTTCGTCCAACACTTACATCTGACCTGCTCATCAGAAAGGAACACCTAGCACTCACATCTGATCATGTAGTAAACTACAATCACATCAGAAAGGCCCAGCACTCACATTCACCAGCATGATAGGACATCACATCACTAACATCTGTGAAATGGCTCTGCACTTATATTTGACCTACTCGTCAGAATGGCACATTCATCCAGGCGGGAACACATCCTACCACAGTGATGAATGACTCTCACCCAGGCCAGAACCCTTCCTACCACAGTGATGAAATATTTCCACACATTCACCCAGGACGAAACACATCCTACCACAATGATGAATGACTCTCACCCAGGCCGGAACCCTTCCTACCATAGTGATGAAAGATTTGTGCACTCACATCTGACCTGGTAGGAACTGAATCCTACACCCTCGTCAGAATGGCCCCCAGTCCCTGACTGAGCTACCTGGTAACGGACCAGGCGCCTCCACTCTCCCTGAGAGTGGCAGTTGCCCTTACATCTGTCCTACTCGACATAATGGCCAGCACTGACATCTGCCATGGAAGGAACTTAATCCTTTAGCCATGAACAGAATGGCTCAGCCCTTACATCTGACCTGCTCATCAGAATGGCTCTCTCAGTCCTTGACTGAGTGTT
>LPNX010210376.1:844290-869923 GCA_001517045.1 Pseudotsuga menziesii
AAACCTTCCAGGTTAATCTTTTGATTCGCATCGTACTTGAGCCCATAATCAATTGTACCCTTCAGGTACCTCAGAATATGCTTTGCAGCAGTTAGGTGAACACTTCTCGGATCTGTCAGGTACTGGCTCAAGGTGTTCACAGCAAAGCAAATGTCTGGTCTCGTGTTCGTCAGGTACATCAATGACCCAATCATCTGATGATACATCGTAGCATCAACCAACTCTGATGAAGCATCACTCAATAGCTTCAGGTTCGATGCCATAGGTGTAGCCAAAGCCTTGCAGTCCATCATCCCAAATCTCTTCAGGATCTCTACTGTATACTTCCCTTGTCCAAGGAAGATTCCATCTATACTTTGCCACACCTCCATGCCTAGAAAGTAATGCATCATCCCCAAGTCCTTCATCTCGAACTCAGCAGCAAGCTTTCTTTTCGTATCAGCAATCAACCCATCTGTACCAGTTACAAATAGATCATCTACATACAGTAGGAGCATCACTGGGTTGCCATCTTCAACCTTGTAGTAAAGGTTGGAATCTGCTTTACTTTTGGTAAAGCCCAAACTGGATAGAAAGCTGTCAATCCTGCCGTACCAAGTCCTGGGTGCCTGTTTCAAACCATACAGGGCTTTCTTCAATCTGCATACATGAGACTCTCTGTCATGTGTCTCAAAACTGAGTGGTTGTTCTACATATACTTCCTCTTCTACTACACCATTCAAGAAGGCAGTCTTGACATCCATCTGGTGTATCTTCCACTTCATCACGACAGCCAGAGCAAGTACTGATCTGATGGAAGTGTATCTGGCTACAGGTGCAAAGGTCTCTTCATAGTCTACTCCCTCTTTCTGAGAGAATCCTCGAGCTACAAATCTTGCCTTATACTTTTCAATGCTACCGTCCGCAGCATGCTTGATCTTGTAGATCCATCTGGAAGTGACAACTGACTTCCCTTTTGGTCTTGGGACAACATCCCTAACATCATTCTTCATGATCGATTGATATTCTTCGATCATAGCATCCTTCCATTCTTTCTGATCTGCCGCTTCTTCATAACTGGAAGGTTCTTTATCAATGAAATCACATAGTAAAGCTACATACCCGGAATTAGATCTAGTCCTCTTTCTTTCTCTGTGATTCTCTTCTGGAGCCCCATATCTTTCTGCACCTTGGATAAGTTCACTGACCCAAGCAGGTTTCCTCTTATGAGGATTCTTCTCCAGAGGTGGATCTACAGGTCTTTGTGGTTCCTAGAACTCTCGATCTTCTTCTTGAGCTTCTTTGTTCATGACTGTATCATGACTTCTGGGTACTTCCGCTTCCGCTTCTTCAAGTTCTTCAGCAGGTCTCTTTTTGGATTTGTTGTAAGCTGTGCCTTCATCAAATGTCACATCCCTGCTGATGTCAATCTTCTTGTATCCTGGGAAGTAGATTCTGTAGGCCTTCAAGCTTTCAGAGTATCCCACAAATATGCCCTTCCTTATTGAAGGATCTAATTTTGTTCTCTTCTCTTTTGGAATGTGTATGTACACAGGACAGCCGAATATTCTGAGATGGCTGACTTTTGGTTTCTTGCCGGAGAAGACTTCTTCAGGAGTCTTGTTCTCGAGTACTCTATGTGGAGTACGGTTCTGTACATATACCGCTGTTCTGGAAGCTTCAACCCAAAGATGCATAGGTAAATCTTGATCATGAAGCATAGCTCTTGAAGCTTCCATGATAGTTCTGTTCTTCTGTTCTGCAATCCCATTTTGTTGTGGATTATAAGGAGTGGACAACTCCCTCTTAATCCCTGATTCTTTGCATAGCTCCTTGAATTCATTTGAAGTGAATTCTCCACCATTATCTGATCTAATGGTCTTGATCTTCTTTTCAGTATGGTTCACGATCAAAGCTTTGAATTCCTTGAACTTGCTGAATACTTCATCTTTGTTCTTCATAAAATAAATCCATGTTTTTCTAGAAAAATCATCAATAAAAGAAACATAGTATGCATACCTGCTAAGTGAGTTTGATGACATAGGACCGCATACATCGGAGTGGATGATTTCTAGAATGCTTTTGGCTTTGCTTTCGCTACTTGGAAATGTCTTCTTTGTATTCTTTCCTTTCGCACATCCTTTGTAGACCCCATCATGTTTTGCTTGAATTTCTGGAAGACCTTCGACAGCTTTACTTGCAATAGGTAGTGCTCTATAATGCACATGTGCAAGTCTTCTATGCCAAAGCTCATTTGGCTCTACTGTGTCATGGATCAAGGCTTGTTCTGGATGACCCTTCAATTTGTACAAGCCTCCTTCTTGTTCTCCAATTACTACTGCATCATTGATAGTCTTTCCTTTTGGCGACATGATGACTTGACCATCTATGAATGCCACCCGCATTCCTTTTGCATCTAATGCTGAAATGGATAGAAGATTCTTCTTCAGTCCTGGCATAAATAACACTTCTTTCATTGTTAGAGACTTACTAGAGTCTAGCTTGTATGAAGATTCCCCACTACCTTTTATTGGATATTGATAGTCATCTCCTAGTTTCACCTTGTGAGGTGATTCATGTTCTGACAGTCTTACAAAAGATTCCTTGAATCCCGTCATATGTTTGGAAGCACCACTGTCTATGAGCCAATCATCACTTCCATGAGTAATGTTGCCTGTGAGAGCTAATATCAGAACATATTCATCCTCGCTTGAAGAATCTTCACTTTCATATCTGGATCTCTTTCTAGATGGTTCATCATCCTCTGCAGCATGAGCATGATGTATTCTTTTGTTGCTCTTCTTTACAATCTTCTGTTTGTGAGGACAATCTTTTGCAAAGTGTCCTGCTTCATCACAAGTATAGCATATGATCCTAGACATATCTCTTCTAGGATTCTCTTTGTAAGAAGGCTTACCTCTGGAATGATGAGTTTTCTTTCTTGATGACTTGGAGTGAGACTTGGAGCGTACTGTAAGAGCTTGGTCTTCACTTCCCATCTTCTCTTCCCGAGCTGCTATCCGAGCTTCTTCTTGAGAGCATTCTTCCCATAGTCTACTGAATTTGACTAACTTCTTTCTGGCACAGATTCCTTGAATGAAAGCATCCCATGACCTAGGGAGGCCATTCAAAGTAGTCATGACAATCTCTGCATTTTCCACTTCTTCATCAACATCTTCTACTTGTTCCTTAAGTTGAGAAACCCTTGTGAAGTATGACTGGATAGTTTCTGCATTCTGAATCTTCACATTCTTCAACTGGTACCTCAGGGTCATCTGCCGATTGATGTTCTTTCCTTCAAACAATTTGGTTAGGGCATCAAACATAGCTTTAGGTGTCTTGAGAGAGGATACCTGTGGGATAAGATGATCCTTGATAGAATCAGCAATGATCCTCTTTTCCATAACCATGTTCTTCTTATGTAAGGCATTTGCCTCATCTCCCTCTGGAACAGGAACCTCCTCATGAATGTAGGAGTCTAATTCATTCTCTTCCAGTACCAGGGAGATCCTATCTTCCAGGATCGGAAGTTATCAGCCCCCTCAAGATTTTCATCAAGCTTGGTATGATAAGACATATTTAAATAAGAACCTCAAATGGAAATACAAAAGATTTTAGATCTTACCAGGTTCAAGATGTCGGATCTGAAACTTGAGCTGAAATCCCGCAGAGCTGGTTCAGGAGCAAAATAGGGTTTTGCTTTTCCGGAGTTCTGTCCACCCAAATGCCTTCAAATTTGTCCCTAACTTCGATTTTGGGGAGGAGATCAATTTAGGCCTGGGCTCACTGAAAAATTCCTCTTCTGTAAAAATCCCTAATTTTCGACCCGAGTGACAGGTCCAAAACTGAAAAATCTCAGAATTGAATTCTGTTTCGACAGAAAGATGCGCCCTAGGGAGGAGAGTAATTCCACCTTACTTTTGCTGAAAATCTGTGGAGGAAGATCCACAAACTAGGAAGCCCTATTTCCCGCAGCTGCACAGTGTCTTCTTCTCAGGTTAGCTCTGATACCATGTTAGTTTTTCAACATTTAAGCTAGCATTATGTTAGGATCTTTTCACTGAGAGAATAACAAGCACAGTAATAAAACATAAGCACTTCACAAAAGACAAGAGACACAAAGAGTTTTGATCGGAGAAACCATAAATGGAGAAAACCCCGCAACTTCCTCAAAGATAGAATCACCAGAAGATGTAAGACCCCAAAACAGTAAGATGCACTCCCGACAGCAGTAGTCTTCTAGTCCCAGTATATTTCCTTCTTCACTAGTGCGCCACACTTGAGAGGGTAAGTGATGTTTTGTAGAAGTGATACATAGAGAGACTCTCACTCTCTATTTATATTCTTTCGTTCACTTGAAGTGCACTTAATCATGTCGGCCCAACCAACAATTACTTACTCGAGCCTACACCTTAATTAGTGTATAATAATTCAAGTGCCCCGAAACTGTGGGGACTTACACAATGACTTGACAAGACTTGTTTACATTATTAATCCTCCCAATCGGAACATCGGGGCATCACAACATGACTCAAATACATAATAGAAACATCCCAGAATAAACATCGGGTTACAATACATAAGAATACATTCCGAAGTTACATATACATCAACACTTGCGTCTCGCTTTGTCCAAGGTTGATACATTTAATAGTTCTAGCTCATCTCTGATATATGGTTTTAGTCCGTACACATAATTCTGGAGGCGTTGACTGTTTGTGAGTTTTGGCACATGTGTCGCCAAGGCTTCCCATTCGTCAGTGTATTCATCGACGTCACCTTTTCGCTGTAGTGTGGTGAGTTTTTCGAAGAAGTCCTTTTCTTTTAAATCTTCAAACCTCTTAAAGAAATCATTTTTGAACGTTTTCCGCTTGCGCTTAGTTGTCTGTGTTGTAACATTCCACCACCTGTACCAGTTGTAAGCCTGATCTTCTAGTTGCATCGAGGCACATTTTATCATTTCTTCGTCGGTTGTGATATTGTGTATGGAAAACAATTCTTTTGCCTTGTTGATCCATGCCACGCGTTGTTTTGTGTCACCATTGAATTTTGACAATTCTAACTTGGGTTTCATTTGATATCCACTTCTTTTTGGAGGAGAGAGCGATTGTTCATGATTTGGAGAGTGATTGTGATCAGACTCTTCTTGTGGAATCTCTCTTATGGGAGGAATTCTCTTATGATGACTTGAATTTGAGGATGGTTGGTATTCCTTTGACCCCTTGCCAACTAATGTGGTGATTGTTTCTTCCAAATGCTGCTCGAGTTTGCTTAATCCGGATTTGAACAATACTGTGATGTCCCTTTTTACTCCTTCCATCTCCCAATATACTGCTTCGTTGACTTCTTTTTTTACGGTCTCTGATAATTTGATTTTGCTTTTGTGTTGTTCTCCTTCGATTTGGTTGAGTCTTGAGTGTAAACCCTCAATATTTTTAGAACCTTGGGCTTGGTTAAGCTCTAATTTCGCCATTCTTTCTTTAATTTCATTCATTTCTGCCCATTTTCTTGTGCAGGGAGGAATTTTGTTTTATTAAGAATGGTGAGTTATTATTATTTATTTTTATTTTTTTAAATAATAATTAATTATTATATAATAAATTTATTATTTTTATTTAATATAATTATAAATATAATATATTATAAATGTAATATATTATAATATATTTATTATATTATATAATATTTTGTTTGTTTGTTTTGTGCAGGTCATGGGAGTGACGACGTGAGGAATGGACGCGAGGGTGAGGAAGGAAGGTGAAGGGAATGAGGCCACAATAGGGAGGAAGTGGTGTGGTGGAGGTGGAGGTGGGAGGGTACACCGAAGTGGAGAGCGCAGTGCAAAGGTGGAATATGGAGAATGTGGCATGGTGGAGGTGAGTGCAGTGGTGGAAGAACGGGTGGAGCACCGCTGGAGGTGGAGAAGAGTGGAGTTGTGCGGAAGGTGCCGAGGAGGCGAACAGTGGCTCTGATACCAATTGAAGCAGACAAAGACTTCTAAACCCACATGATTTAGCAATTAAACCCATAGTAAAATTGATAATTGAATATATGATGATTTTTTTACAATAATGGAGATAACCTTTTATAGGTTAATACACACAGCTTGATGAATTGGTGTGACTCTACATTAATTCACTAACTCTATATTTAATATTTAAAACACTGGTTTATAATTATTTTGATACATAACAAACCAGGTGCAATGCCTCCTAAACAACCCATGGTTTTATTGTACATGGTTTAGGAAGGCCTTGCAAGTGGTTTTAAAACCTTGTGCAAGTGCCCCTAAACAACCCATGGTTTTATTGTACATGGTTTAGGAGGGCTTTGCAAATGGTTTTAAGCCCATGTGCAAGGCCTCGTAAACAACCCATGGTTTTAGCAGAGCATTGCACATGGTTTTAAAACCATGTATGGGGGATATGTTGTAATGTTCGTTCCTAACAAAAAAAATATTATATGTTCGCCATAAATAATATTAAATAGTAATAATAAAAATATTATATGCCCACCTTAAATAGAAAGATGTGTCTTTTAGTTTGAATCAAATCAATGGCTATATATAGGACACACCAAAACTTATAGCTCCTTGAGTGCAATACTTAAGAAGAGGTTTGCACCTCGAGAGATTTGGTGCTTGATAGAGCCTAGAATTTGGATCTATGCTGGTTTATATAAATACTCTTTCCATGTTTTTGAAATGGTCTTTTAAGAAACACACACACACATATGTGTGTATGTGTTCTTTTATTAATTAATTTACGATAATAATAATGTTAACATGTTTAACATGGGCTATTTGTTATGTTACGAATCATGTTATTTCCTTGTAATGTTTATTATGTGATGAAATATTCTAATGATAAACAACATTTTGGTAACATAAAAGATTATAATCTAACACATCTTACATATGTTTATGGTCATAGTATGGAGATCTCAATATGGTTATGTTTTATTAGAATGGATAAGAAATGCAATTATCATGTTATTATTTGGTAATTGATTAAGGTGTTATGCTTGTAAATAATTATAGATGAATGAAACTATGATGGTTTATTCTCTACATTTACTAACATGTGATCAAAAGTAATGAGTAAATGATGTAGTTTAATATTTTAATTAAGTTTACAAACAAAGTAATTATGTGACAATATAGTCTATGGAAATGTAGATGGGTGTAGGTTCCATGTGGGAATGCTAGCCATAATTTCTCATTCGAGGAATTTGAAAAGTTGACACCTATGTGCAAAAAATTCACATTCCCTTACTAAGCAAAACCCTAGTTTAAAAAATTGATCTAAAAAAGGATCCCTTGTCCATGAATATAGAGGAGAGGGCCACTCCTAGCACTATCCCTATGTATTAAATCCAATGGAGTATTTGACTGTTCGTCGATCTGATCCACTGTCATCATTCTCTGGCATGTTGAAGTTGACCTCGTACAAGCTTTCAGGGATACTTGTTGAATCCCTACCTAGGGCATAGAATTCCAACCGTGCATAAAAAATGGGTTTGGCTGGGTCATGCAAGCATGATTATGGAGGTTCCATGTGGGAACACTAGCCACAAGTTCATGGTCGATGAATTTGCAAACTTGACCCCTATGTGCTAAAATTTCAAATTCCCTTACTAAGCAAAACCCTAGTTTCTAAAATTGACCTAAAACATGATCCAATGTCTATGGAACCAGAGGAGAGGGCCACCCCTAGAACTATCCCAATGTACTAAATTCAACAGATTCAACGGTTTGTCGATCTGAGCCATGATCATCATTTTATGGCACATTGAAGTTCACCACCTATAGGCTTTCAGGGACACCTGTTGAATCCCTACCTGGGGCATAGAATTCCAATGATGCATCAAAAATTGGTTCCAAGGTGTCATGCAAGAGTGTTTAGATAGTTTCCACGAGGGAACTCTAGCCACAAGTTCTTGGTCGAGGAATTTGTAAAGTTGACCGCTATGTGCTAAAATTTCACATTCCCTTACTAAGCAAAACCCTAGTTTCCAAAATTGACCTAAAATAGAATCCTTTGTCCATGGAGCCAAAGGAGAGGGACATCACTAGCACTATCCCGATGTCCCGAATCGAACGGAGTCAAGGATTCATCGATTCGAGCCACGATAATAATTCAATGGCATGTTGAAGCTCACCTCCTACAGGATTTGAGGGACACCTATTGAATCCCTATCTAGGGCATAGAATTCCAACTGTGCATCAAAAATGGGTTTTGGGGGGTCATGGAAGTATGTTTAGGCATGTTTCACATGGGAATTCTAGCCATAAGTTCTCGGTCGAGGAATTTTCAAAGTTGACCCCTATGTGCAAAAAAATCACATTCCCTTACTAAGAAAAACCCTAGTTTCTAAAATTGACCTAAAACAAGATCCTTTTTTCATGGAGCCAAAGGAGAGGGACACCCATAGTGCTATCCCGATGTCTTGAATCCAATGAAGTTGACGGTTCATTGATATGAGACGCGATCATAATTTTATGCATGTTGAATCTTACCTCCTACATGCTTTCAGGGACACCTGTTGAATCCCTACCCGAGGAATATATTTCCATCCGTGCATAAAAAATGGGTTTCTGTGGGTCAAGAAAGCATGTTTAGGGAGGTTCCATGTGGGAATTCTAGCCACAAGTTCATGATTGATTAATTTTCAAATTTGAATCCTATGTTCTAAAGTTTCACATTCCCTTATTAAGAAAAACCCTAGTTTCCAAAATTGACCTAAAATGGGATCCCTTATCCATGGATCAAGAGGAGAGGGACACCTATAGCACTATATTGATGTCCTGAATCCAAAGGAGTCAACGGTTCGTTAATCTGAGCCATGGTCATCATTCTATGGCATGTTGAAGTTCACCTCCTACAGGCTTTCAGGGACACCTGTTGAATCCCTAACCAGGGCATAGAATTCCAATCATGGATCAAAATTGGGTTTTGGGGGTCATCCAAGTGTGTTTAGGCAGGATTCCATGTGGGAATGCTAGCCATAAGTTCTTGGTCGAGGAATTTGCAAAATTGAACCCTATGTGCAAAAATTTCACATTCCCTTACTAAGAAAAACCCTAGTTTCCAAAATTGACCTAAAATAGGATCCCTTGTCCATGGAGCTAGAGGAGAGGGACACCCCTAACAATATACCGATGTCCTGAATCCAACAGATTTGACGGTTCATCAATATGATCCACATTCATCATTATATGGCACACTGAAGCTCACCTCCTACATGCTTTCTGGGACACCTATTGAATCCCTACTAGGGCATAAAATTCCAACCGTGCATCAAAACATGGTTCTGGTGGGTCATGCAAGTGTGTTTAGGTAGTTTCCATGTGGTCATGCTAGCCACAAGTTCACAATCAAGAAATTTGCAACGTGGAACCCTATGTGCCAAAATTTCACATTCCCTTACTGAGAAAAACCCTAGTTTCTAAAATTGACCTAAAATAGGATCCCTTTTCCATGGAGACAGAGGAGAGAACCACCCATAACACTATCCTGGTATCTTGAATCCAAAGGAGTTGATGGTTCGTCGATCCGAGCCATGGGTAGGGATTCAACATGTGTCTCTGAAAGCTTATAGGTGATGACTTCAACGTGATTCTCTCTCATTTGTAACCTTCTTTCATATTTGAATTCATTCATGCCTGAGGATCCTAAGGTTCACAAAATTAAATAGAGGAGAGGAATTGTTATCAACAAACTTCACATTTCTTGCTAATGTATTAGATCTATCACTCATTAAAGATGTTACACAAAAATATCAATTATATATACTATAAATTGGAGATTTATGTTGCAAATTGAAGATCACCACTAGGATTGTAAGTGGACCCGAAAAACAAATCACTAAAAAACTGTCCAACATCAAGAAGTATTCCAATATCATCAGTAATGGATGCTCTTGATGTAGTATGTCATGTGGATACTATTCTTTTTTTGCTTGATTTGAGAATGTTAAAAATTACTCTCCATCATAGCCTACAATTTTAATGGTTCACTAACACAAGGGGCTACAATACCACACATTTCATGGATCACTATCATGGAGTTGCTACCAAGCTCTAAAGATTAAAGGGGATCTAATAACATATTAATAAATAGAACATAGGAGCATAACTTGGGGAAAAATTATTAAGCCACTCTTAACAATTGTATATATCCAATGATATCACTTGGTAGTATATGGATCTAACCACATCTAGATATATATCTCTAAGAACTCATTAGTGGATGAGGATGACACCTCATTTGTATGATAGGGATAACAACTCATAAGAGGTGATCTCAAACTTTTTGATATCTAGGGACTCATTGCCTAACACTTGTAATTACATCATCTAAGTTAAAAGAGATCAAGCTTCATCCATATCGAAATGACTACCCTTCCTTCCAATCGATGTGATTACCTTTCATCTCAATTGATGTGATTACCTTCATTCTTATGATTTCAATCTCCTTTTATTAAGAGACTATTGGTCTCCTTCATTCTAAGGTTTGAATGTTTGGTACGAGATATTGTTCAATGGTGACATAGAATAAATGGTACCAGTGATCTATATGTGATATTTAGTGGCTACAAACTATGTTTTCTAGGATTTTGAACACAAACTAGTATCTAGGCTACAAACTAGGGCTTTTAGGGGTTAGAATTCAAACTAGGGTTTACGATACAAACTAGGGTTACTAGGATTGGATCTTGATGTAGTATGTCATGTAATGGATGCTATTGATGTAGTATGTAGTATTCTCTTGATGTAGTATGTAGTATGTCAGTAATGAATGCTCTTGATGTAGTATGTCATGTGGATACTTCTCTTTTTCTTCTTTTGACAATGTCAAAAATTACTCTCCATAATTGGCTACAATTTTAATGGTTTACTAACACAAGGGGCTGCAATACCTCACCTTTAGTGGATCACGAAGTTGACACAAACTAGTCTCTAGGCTACAAACTAGGTTTTCTAGGATAGGATTGGGGAGGGTTATTAAGCATGGGAAGCTTTTTATACTTTATTTTAACACTTGTATTAGGAAGTTCCATGAAAACTTGGGGTGTTGACCAATGTCCTTGGAGGAACAACGTCAAAATTTAAGGAAGATGCAAGAGACATATCCCAGATAGAGTGCTATATAATGGTATAGGGCTATCTGGCATGAGTAATGTAAGTATGAATATAATACAACAAATACATGATGAATCTTGTGTTTGCAAGAGACATATCCCAGATAGAGTGCTATATAATGGTATAGGGCTATCTGGCATGAGTAATGTAAGTATGAATATAATACAACAAATACATGATGAATCTTGTGTAATTGATCAAGTTGTACAAGTCTATGCAATTTATCAATATATCACGTTGTAAATAATCACTGAAACCATGAAACCAAAATAATGACATGTACATGTACAACACATACTTATAACATAGTACACAAATACCATGCATACCACATACCTGACTACTTACATGTGGTCATTCGAGTAGACCATCAAAATCACCTCTTGTATGAGATCTGATATGTGGTCATAGTTAGGTGAAATACTTGACTAGTCCTCCTCGAACTGGGATAATTCTGCATTTATTTGTCGATCAATGGGGAATAATACATGATCCTGGCTATCAACGCAGTTTGTGGATTCACAATTGTCCCATTCACCACTATTACATGGATAACAAAAATAGGAGAGTTTCCTTGTCCACATTTAAACTATAACATTGTCTGACGTTCTAACTTAATGGAATGCATGAGTTGCTGGGACGGTCTTGCACTCATATAGGTGTGATTGATCTACATCGACCACCTCCCAAAAATATCTATTCACATTTGATTTTTGAGATGATTGGTCTTCTTGCCTTCTGGCTCCTTGCCCCATTACTGAAGAGCACCATTCAACAATGGGTTTTGCATCTCGGATGAGAGAAATAGTTTTGAAACTCATTTCTTGCCTATGTAATACAGTCTTGATGCATGCACTTGCTCCATCATGTTCCCCTTTTCCATGTCTGGTCTCAAAATAGTTCCAAATATGTGGAACCTTGTGCCTCTTGTGGAGAATACACAACCATTGGAAGCCATGAGAATTTGTTTAATCGCACCGCACAACCATCATACCAAATCCAATGTTGTTCCATCTGTATATTGTTATCCTTCAGGTGATTATAGAACATTTGAAAGTTGTGTTGTACAAAATCCAAGTCATGACACATGTCGTCACTTATGTAAAAGTCACACTCCTTCAATATAACCCTTTTCTCTTCAGTACTATCTGCACTATGTCTATAGGTGATATGGACCATTATGTTGACCCGATCTGAGTGATAGTAATGATCTTGAATCTTATTTTGTGATTGAAGAGTGCAGTTTTTCACAAAATCGACCACTGATAATATAGATCTAATATGAAATGTATATTTGAACTTTCTAAACTGGTCATCTTGCCAACGAGCTAGATGCACATGCTTTACATACTGTTGTTTCTTTTCAAAGAATTCCTCCATGAAGTTGTGAACCCATACCTGATATATCAACAATAAAGATGTACATATCAATAGATTGTACATATTTTAAATAACAATATGATGAAAAAAATACTATTCAGGAATTCGTTACTTTAAACCTGAGAGGTGACCAATAGTATTTTTTTTCTTTCATTACCTCCACCAATATCATACCTGACATATTTGAATGACTGTAAGTTCACTTCATGTCTCCCAAGTTCATGCTCATCGGTCACATGTATGCATTTGTCGAAAATTTTCATTCCACCACACCCTGGGAATGTCCCATCTATGCAAGGCCTTTGATTAAATGTGCAACCTTATGTCCTTCTACACAAAATGATATGAATAAAGTCTCTAGATGGTGTTGGTGGCAATTTAGTTGAACATTCTTGCATAAGAGTGTTATGCAATACACATAATATATGCATATATGTATCATAATAGTAACCGTAGTCAATGTGATATCAACAACAACATGTGTTACGAGTTGTGTTTATTTTAACATACCATGGTTTGCATTTCTTGGAGGATCTTTGGCCCAAGTTAAGTTCATTATGTTCATGCCTAAATCTCTCATATAATTCTGTCTTTGTCATGTCAAGAAATTTTTTAATGTGGGGCTCACGATCCCTTTAACCCCTTCTCAAATTTAGTACATATTTTTTGTTGGATGAAGGTCTACTATTGTCACACTAAAAATCCTGCACCAAACCCTTTACCACATCAATGAGCTTCCTATCAGAGCATGGAAACCTGCCAATGAAGGCCCATGCATCTGTCTGACCAGAGTCAAGTTATTCTCTTCTAGAACAATACCTATGGAGTGTTTTGATATACAAATGTACAAGTTTGGATGTAGGCTTAAGAATTAGAAGGGCCATAGTGCTTTTGTTCATGATTGATTGTGACAACACACATCGAGCCACATTGCAATCCTTTGAATGATATTTCTTTCCAATTATACTAAATGCATCTACTAAACTTTTGACAATATGAAAACTTGGTTCAGAGTTGTTTATCATCTTTATCCTTGAGTTTCACCTAACAATAGTCATAGACCTAGATTTTAATAATGATAAAAATAGTCTACATTTATCTCCATCACATTTAGAATCAAAACAATTGACAAGTATTTGTTGAGTTTGATATGCAATATTGCGTTTAGAAATCATACCTTCACGCGAACGAATGAGAATTTCATCGATCTATATAAGTTTTGGAGTTATTTGGAGTGAAGTTGCTAATAGAGGTAGGTAGGTTGGAACTACACCTTGTACCATATCACTTGGTCGGTCCGGTGTTTGACCATGAGTTTCATGTCCTTCCGTCTGTTGCTGTCGGTTGGATGGTGGCAATTGGAACCCTCCTAGGTGGTCTGAACAACACTGTCTTCTTCGAGCATGTAGTCACCATTAATGACTCTCTAACTTCGTCACTTGTATACCCACATCCAAGTAAATATGGAAAGGTTTCAGGTGGCCTTGATGTGCACCTATGTTTTACTCATTGATCAGTGCCATGTGGTCGTCGTTCTTCAAGTGCTATGGAAACTAAAGGCCCCTCAAACAAATGTTTTGTTTGTCTTTCTTGTTGTGTATTGGTAGGAAGAACTGTGGCATCCTCTACAACCAGAATTGGTTGAGTGTCCATATAAAATCTTCAATTGGTCATGCCATTTATTTTCTTTTCTCTAATTTCTTCAAGGATTTCATTGGGTATCGTCTTCCTCGCCTTTTTTCTTGCTTGATTGCGTGAATTTCCCATCACCACAATGATCAATGATATATGGTGATCCTCAATGGGAGATACCTCAATCTTGGATTCTTTCTTGCACAATTGTGTCTAGACACCACCACAATGACCAATGAAATATTTCTTTTGATGCTCCTCAAGTGCAAGAAAAACAATGGTGGAGATGCTCTATGGTGCTCCTCAATGGGAGATTCAACAAGCTTGGTTTCTTTCTTTCTCAATTGTGTCTAGATACTCAAGTTGGGGGGGAGACTGGGAGGAATGAACATGCCTTTGCTAGCTCCTCAATTGCAAGAAAAACAATGGTGGAGATGCTTTATGGTGCCCGTCAATGGGATATTCCCCAAGCTTGGTTTCTTTCTTGCTCAATTGTGTTTAGACACTCAAGTTAGGGGGAAGATTGGGAGGAATGTTTCCTTTGCTAGATCCTCAATTGCAAGAAAAACAATGGTGGAGATGCTTTATGGTGCTCCTCGATGGGAGATTCCCCAAGCTTGGTTTCTTTCTTGCTCAACCGTGTCTACATACTCCACCACAATGTCCAATGAAATGTTGCCTTTCATAACTCAATTGCAAGAAAAAAAATGGTGGAGATGCTCTAGGGTTCTCCTCAATGGGAGATTCCCCAAGCTTGGTTTCTTTCTTGCTCAACTGTGTCTAGATAATCCAACACAATGACTAAGCTAATGTTGCCTTTTCTATCTCCTCAATTGCAAGAAAAACAATGGTGGAGATTCTCAATGGTTCTCCTCAATGGGAGATTCCCCAAGCTTGGTTTCTTTCTTGCTCAATTATTTCTTTATTTCTTGCTCCTCAATGTATACTATGCTCCAAGGAATCCTTAGACACTTGTGATGGAGATGGTTAATGAAATCAAAATTTTGTGTGATAATCTGGTGATGAAGAGAATGAACGCATTGTTTGCAACCAAAAATTGCGCACGAACTATAAAAAATGTTTAAATATGATAGAGTGTTTCTGAGACAGGGAATGCTGATGTTTATACTGAAAAATAACGCGCATGCACTATTATTAACAAAAATGCGTGCACATTTTTACCATATATAATGCGCAAACGTTATGCTCGAATACCATTTAGGAGCATTTAAGAAAATAGTTCCACGACTGAGGGATCATTCAATGTTTAGGGGGAATTAACAAGCACTCCCTAAGTCTTAGCCCCCTAACACCCCCCCTCTCTTCCCACTAACTATTGTTTTAAAACTCTAAGGGATGTGTGTGAGAGAGAGAGAGGGTGAGGAGGGGGTGTTGGGTTTAGGTGTAGTTGGATGGGAAGAGGGGGAAGACACACAACGAGAGAGATATAGTGGAGGGGGGGGGTCTTAGTGGTATGGGGTGCCCTATGGATCTGTGCGGGTGAAATTGTTTGTGTGTGTGTGAGAGAGAGAGGGGGTTGGTGAATAGATATGGGGGTGGGGGTTATAGGTAGTTGGATGAGTTAGGGTGTGAGAGAGAGTGGAGACGGGTTTAGAAAGAGTTAGGGGGGGCGGGAGATTGGGGGAGGGGCTAGTATGAGTTAGGGGGGCTAGTATGTAAGTTGATGGATGCCTGTTTTTTCAGTTTTCTATTGCATATACGTGTCAAAAGAGACCCTCATTAGCTTGCACACACCCTAAAACATTTCTACTTTGTTTAATAATAATGTAAGCATTGTTTTGGAAGATGTAAAAGTTATCCTAAATCAATTCAAAGTGGTAGTGAGGAAATTCATCATTGGGTGCTATCAACAAATGTTAGTTGACTCATCACTTCACTCACCTAATCAAAAACAATTTTTAGATCTTACTTCAAAACCAAGTTAACCAACTTTGGTCTCCATTAAACCAAAGAAAAGATTTTATATATGAAAGCTATACGTATTCCAATTCACTAAAAATAATCAAAATACATGTATATTTGTTAAATAAAAGTTTTGAGAAACAAGATATGATGTCAAAAGCCTTTATATTTCTTTACTTTATTTGGTTACCTATTAATCTAAAAGAGAGTGTAAATTTTAGTAATTAAATAAATGTTTACATCCATCTTAATTAAGGATTCATTTTAAAATTATAAACCTTTCTTTAAATTTTGCACTCTAAAAAAAATTAAAATATATATCTTATACTTGTACATTATATAAATTATATGAAAAATACTACTTATATCTATCCAATAACATAATTTATATCTCCCCAATAACATAATTTATATCCTTATCATGCCCATAGTTGCATTGAGACCACTTCATAGGTTTCAAAAGGGATAGTCAGGTTTTCCTATTTTATTTAAATGGATTACCGATCCACTATTATTGTACATTCAAAGGCCAAAACAGCTTGTTTATTTGAGAACAATTTTATTAAAGGGAGAGATTTGATTTCTCTAGAGGCTTGGAACATTATCTTTTATAAAACATAATAAAATATTATAAAAACGAAGAAATTTAATTATGTAAATGCTAAATAAATCTTTTAAAAATGTTTAATAAATATTTTTAAAATAAATCTATGATAATTTTATTCAAATAGATCACCCATCATATTAATGGATTCTCTAATCCCCATGATATTGATGGATCTCTCATACCATGCAACATAAATTAACCCCTAAAAATAGTATACCATGCAGGCATATCAACATTTACAAACTAACAACATAGTTCAAGAGTTTCAAAAATAGGATGAACAGAACACTAAAATAAGATGATCTTGGGAGACTAAGAGTGAGACGCCTAAGCTTGAGTTACCACTCAGTTATAAATTTTGGGAGAGTAAGAGTGAGACGCCTAAGCTTGAGTTACCACTCAGTTATAAAATTTAAAATTTCTTATCAGATTTAGATCTGATCTTTTTTCATGGGTAGAGTTCATGGGTAGAGTAAAACTTGTTTAATCCTAACTAGGCAAATCCACAAGTTATGTTTTCACAAGTGTTTTTGTATTTTTAATAGACTACTTTTGATTTTGGACTACACACCCTTTTTGTTAAGCTCAACAATGCTTACTCCACAGATTTTACTTCGACTGACTGACTTCCACCCACCGTTTTACTCAGAGCGTTTTACTTCTAACAGCTTTTACTTATTAATATTTCGAACAGAACAGAACATTAAAGGTTGCAGATAAGTTTAGGTCAAGGAATCTGATCTAGGTAATTGAGTCGTCGTCGAATACACCTGATGCAGACGTTGTATGGATTGGATTTAAAAATATAATCAGTTCTGGCCACATGTTTGAAACCACAGTTTAAGGTGCATCTGGTCGTGATCCTTCACATCAGAGAGTCATCTTTAGTTGGTAGAAACTGGAAAATAAAATTGTTACGTCGAAGCTCATAAGATTTGTGGACAAATGGAAGGGGCCTGAAGATCTAGGCTCCAAAACACGGTCTACACACGTTTCTTGGAAAAATTGGAGTATAACGACTCTGCGACCAGGCTATGTCGAAGAAATGCAATCTGAATGACGTCCGTTGTGAGTGGGTAGGTGGGCTGGAACTGGAAGTTTTAGTGGTCATGAGAGCCCTATAAATTTCTATTGATCTTTGGAGTTTTAACACACAATACCTGCTTAGCATTTACAAGTCGTTTGGGATAGAATTATAGAGGAATTATCTCTATATTGTGGTGAGAAAAATGTCGAGTACAGCATTGGCATATAACCGAGCTGATGGAACTTCAAAGAGGTTCTCAGTCCCGATTGTGCAGGATCACCTAGAGACACTGCCCGAAAGATTTATCAGATCAGAGGATGAGAGACCATCCGTAACTAATAATTCTCCCTCTCAATTTGGCATCCCCGTAATCGATATGCAATCGCTATTGGGAGAAAATGATTGCAGTGGGGAAGAAGAGATGGAGAAACTTGCAAAGGCGTGCGAGGAATGGGGATTCTTCCAGGTGAAGAAAATACATGCAACATAAATTGGGTTATCGTTTAATTGTTGCTCCAGGTGATTCCTAACCTTGTTGCTCATTATTTTACAGGTGGTAAATCACGGGATTCCTCGTTCGCTAATGGAGCGAGCGAAGGAAATTGCTAGGGAATTCTTTCAACTTCCATCGGAGGAAAAGCTGAAATACGCTGTGCAAGAACGCGAAGGCTATGGGCAGGCCTTTGTAGTCTCGGACGAACAGCAGCTGGATTGGACGGATCTCCTGTATCTAACTCTCATGCCTCCAGAAAAGCGAAACATGAAATTCTGGCCAACAATTCCTGTAGATTTCGTGTAGGTTTTATTCTTGTATGTTACCCCTTTTAGTATAATTAGCACACCAGTATAATGAGCACACTAATATAGCTTGTGGCTTGGTTGGATCTTGATCAAATGATTAAGAGGTAGTTATGGAAAGATACTTTTGTTTTTTGTATAACTAACACAGTAATGTAGTTTGTGGCTAGATTAGGTTCATAGAGATCAAATGGTTATGGTTTAGAGGTAGTTATGGAATGGGAAATAGTTTGGAAATTTTTTATTGGTCATAATTCAATTATCTATGACTGGTTACATGTTATCCATTTATCAATTATCCACTGCCATATAATCAATTTCCACAGTCCACCCAAATGTCAAATAAACGTTTATAGACTTAAACATGTTTTTGTAAGCTTTCGTTTATAAGGGCTGTTATTGATTATAGCAGGACTTTTATTGCAGGCAAACCGTGGAGGAGTATGCCAGGGAGCTTCAAAAGCTTGGTAATAAAATTTTGTATATGTTGGCGAAGAATCTTGGTTTACAATCCCCAGACAGTTTTGTGAATAAGTTTGGAGAAATTTCAGAGGCAATGCATTACTACCCGCCCTGTCCACGACCGGATCTCGTTTTAGGGTTGAGCGCTCACTCAGACGGAGGAGGCATCGCAATATTGCTGCAGGATGATGCTGTTGTTGGGTTGCACGTTCGTAAAGATGGTGAATGGATTCCCGCTGAACCCATCCCTGGTGGCCTCGTTGTGAATATAGGGGACATGGTAGAGGTATAATCTTATACCTGTCTCAGCTTTTGATTGAATATCTATGAATTAAACCGACGTCTGAATTGCTCTGTTGTTGTTTGGGCAGGTTATTAGTAATGGGAGATACAAAAGCATAGAGCATCGGGCGGTGACCAACAAGGAGAAAGGTCGAATTTCAGTTGCGGCGTTTTGCAATCCGGGCGAGGAAGCAGAAGTTGGTCCTGCTGCTGAGCTTATAAACGAGTCGAATCCCTGCAAGTACAGAACTTTCAATCGCAGGGATTATCTTCGAAATTATTTCGCCAGCAAACTAGAAGGCAAGAAGGCCATTGAATTTGCAAAAACCAATCCTTGCTCCGGTTGAACATTGGTGTATTTTCTATATTTTCTGTATGCTGTTGCTCTCCACTAATAAAAAAACCCTTTAGTTGCCACCGTTTCACTCGCTATCATCCGTGTCTATATACAACTATCGTCGCATATTACGTTGGCATTGACGATATAAAAAACGACTTTGCATATTTTATTATCGTTGCGTATTGTGTGAGGGTTAAGAGTTGAAAATTGTTTATCGTCCAAGGATTTTATAAATTTATGTTGAAACTTGCATGTGGAAAAGTGAAACAATTTAAGTGTCTCTTATAAAAGTTTAATGTGTTCTAGCTTATGTTTGACCGGGCTTATATTAATGTTGTTATTTTTATCGAGTAAAGTCCTCATGGTTCCACAATTTAAACCAAAATGAACCACTCACATATGAGACGACAAGCCATTAAGCTAGGTAAAATATTTGAGACCACACACCTTAAACATAAAACATAAAGAAAGTAACTAGATCGACTCCCTAAGCTTAATAAGAAATTATGACAACATGCACCTTATCATATGGATATGGTCGGTGGATTGGCCCTGAGGGGGTTTGGGTTTGAATACCCTCCTCCTAGTGAGCTTTCCTTTACTATCATGTTTAAGATGGTGTTGATATTTAAAATTTGACCCGAGTTTCATTCAGTGATTGCTTATCATTGCTTCTTAGGCTCACGCTTGTCTCTGTGAGTATCCATCAATGTTTTTCCAACTAAGGTTTTCATTCACTGATAGAGAAACATGGTCTTTGTGTGCTTAGTTTTCTGGTTCTTGAAGAGCCTACGTCATTGACCCAAGCTTCCCACTCCATTTATGTCTCAATTGCTTCGTGTGACCCCTTCGCATGCTCGATTTCCTGCTCGGTCTAGCCTAAGAACTACTTGGTCTCCTCTAAAACAAGGTGATAGTATATCTACTTAGATTCCACAATTTCTTATTTGACCCGAGGCATATGAGAGCCTTGCTTCTCTCTCTCCCTACAACTAGTATTCTTAGGCTTCGCCATTGTGGTGAGAGCATGCTTGACTAAGCCAACTCCGTCCCAAACGCACTATACAAATGTTCATTTCGGCACCTCCTCACGGTCCACTCTTCCAGGGCAGTTGACTACCAACAAAGCTCTAGTACCAGAAGTCACAGATAGGTTGTTGAACATACTAGACCTCCACTGTCACAAAATGATAGCCATGCATGGGAGAGTAGACTTCATCATTCGCCTCCAAACGCTTACCCAAAGCTTTCATAGTTTGGAGCCATTGAAATGAATAAAAACAACAACATGAAGACACCTTGTCATTCGATCACTTTTGATTATGTTAATTCCCTCCCTTCTACATTTCGTTTAGATTATTGGGAAGGATTTGTTGCATGCTGTAGAAGAATCAAGAATCAAATGTGTTGTTGCTCGCAGTTTAAATGCTACTTTAATTGCTGTCATACCAAAGAAGAAGAAACAAAAATCTTCCAATTACTACATGCCTATTTCCTTATGCAATTTAATTTATAAGATTAAAGGTTATTGCTAATAGGATTAAGCCTATCCTAGCTAGAGAGATGTCCAAGGAGAAGTTTGGTTTTCTTACAAACATGAAGATTTTATATGATATTCGAATTGCTCAAGAGAATCTTCATTATGTTAAAACTACAAGAATTCAAGGCATCTTCCTGATAAATGGACCTAGTTTCCATGAAATCAATGGCCTCATAATTCATAATGTGCTATGATGCATTCTTAATTTTTCTCATATACACCTATGTTATTCTAATTCATTTTTTTCTACTAGTTTGATTGAGGTTTACCTTGGAATTATGAATGCATTGGAATGTGATGGTATTTTTTCACGTGGTTCACATCCTTGGAAGTTAGTGGCGAGGTCTCACTACATCCATAGTAATAATTCTAGGGGGCCCACCTGAAGGGGCCTCGCACCATCGACTCCAATTTTGGGATCTTAACCCCAAAGGACCCAAAGAATTGGATTTGTGAGAATTGAACCTCTCACCTTGACAACTACGATCTTGGACTTGGAAACTCCAAGCAATGGAGCTACCCCTCACGACTATTTGAAAACTATGGATAATATGAGCATGCATGGAATAATGCAAGGATATTTGTAATGAAATCAACCCCACAAATTGACAGTAACTCCATAAAACTAAATAAACATTCAAAAACATATACGTAAGTGTATCAGTCCAAATCTTACTTTGACAGGTCACCCTTGAGATGGGACTATCAATCCACAATAAGGTGATGATTTCTCTGGCTATTGCTATCCCTCAGCCAAGGAATGGGGCTCCCTTCTTTGAGTTAATAGTACCTTGGGATCCCTTCTCTGAGCTAACAATACATGAGGTTTGTTATCCCAATTCCTTTCTAGGGCTCTAGGGAGTTCAGATATTCTCTCTATCTAGTTCTTTGTGTAGAAGGGTGATGGTGGTACATTGATGGAAGTAGAGATGGCAGTACAAATTGGAGAGGTTCACCTTCTGGTAATTAAGTTCTATAGCAAAAATGGCTATCTCTGGCATGAAGGAAGTGATTGCAATGATGACTAGCTATCTCTATTTATATGCAAGGTTGAGGCTAGCCAAGTGGCACCAAAGGTGATAAAAACTATCCACTTGAAATCCATGCATATGGACACTTTTCATTGTCCAAGGAGAGTTGGACAAGTGGCATGTATGTGTTGGGAACCTTTTTCCTCTAATCCTAGGATTGGGATAATCTCTCTCCTCCTTGTGGAAAGATAGTTCCCCATCTGTTATTTTGTCCTTTGGTCTGCAGTAGTCCTGGATTTTATATTAAATAATGAAAGTTTACAAATTTACATAGCTTGGTCATTCTGGACCCTACTATATTTGGTTTGTATCCATTTCATCAATATTTACATCTTTTTACATATTGTAGTAAAAAATAGGGTGTTACATTAGTATTGGACTTTTATGAGGCTTTTTCTCCTACATATTGGTCTCACTATGGATGTCACCAAGTGGATAATGTCTTGTATCACTTCAACAATTGTTTCCAACCTTGTCAATGACTCTCCAACCTCTTTTTTCAAAGTTTTAGAGGCTTGAGAAAGGGATTTCCCCTCTCCCGTCTTCTATTCCTCATGATCATTGAACGAATTAGGAGAAAAATTGACTCTACCAAGGATAATAGGAAAATTAAAGGAATCAAAATATCCTCTAATCCCTTCATTACACATCTATTGTTTGTGGATTATGTTTTTATCTTTGTGGATGGTTCTTTTGATAAATGGGAAACCTACTTAGGTATTATCAGACTTTTATGTGATGCCTCGGGGATGGTAATTAGTGTTCAGGAATTAATGTTCCTCCATATTAACATTCCTCAAGATATCTTTGATCATATTTATAATATCCTTCCTTGAAAGATGGTATGTATTGAAGAAGGTTTTAAATACTTAGGATACTTTCTGAAACCAAATTGTTACAAAAGGGATGAATGGTAATGGCTCCTTCACGAGGTTTAAAAAAGGATTAATGACCATTCCTTTAGATGGCTATCATTAGGGGGTGGACTAACCTTGGCTAAGTCAGTCCTTGAAAGTGTCCTAGTGTATTGATTCTCTCTATCCAAGATCCCAACTTCCATCATTCGAGGTAATTAGAAAAGGATGTTTCATTTCCTTTGGGAAGGAACCCTTTCTAGTCACAAATATCATTTGGAAAATTGGGAAATCCTTTTGTTAGTGTTTCAACATTAATCTAGCATTATTAGGATCTTTAATTGAGAGAATAAGCACAGCAATCAAACACAAGAGACAATGAACATAGTGTTTTTCCTCGGGGAAACCATAAAGGAGAAAACCCTGCAACTTCCTCAAAGATAGAATCAACACCAAAATGGAAAAGCCCAAAACAGTAAGTGATATCCTGACAGCAGTAATCTTCTTCTTGTCTAGCCCCAGTGTCTTCTCCTTCCTCAACTATGCACTACACTTGAGTGTGTATGAGTTGTGTAGAGACTCCTGTTCTCTATTTATACTAATCCTGGCATGACTAAAACCCTACTAGGGCCGACCTCTACTAGGAGAGTCTAATAACCCTAGTGCCCCAGAACTACGGGGACTTTAACCCTTAGACAATCGGAGGGTTACCCACTATGACTTGACATGACTTGTTTACATAATAGATCCTCCCGATCGGAACATCGGGGCATGCCAACATGACTCAATTACATAATATATACATCCCGAAATAAACATTGGGTTACAAGACATAAGATACATGGATGAATACATTCCGAAGTTACAAATACATCAACACTCCCTCTTAACTAGGAAGGTATTCTTTCGACACAATTTTCAGCATTGGTCTTCTTCTCTGCATAAACTGGATCATCTCGTCATCTGCAAGTCTTCTTCGTCTTCGAGTCTTCAAGTCATCTTCTTTTTCTTCAAGTCTTCTTCGTCTTCGAGTTTTCAAGTCATCTTATTTCTCTTCATCACGGGATCTGCACCATCATGACTACTGGCTCATCACTGCTAGATCATCACTCGATCTGGATCATCATCAAGTCTGGATCATCTCATCTGGATCATCGAGTTTGGATCATCATCACAACTGGATCATCACTTGATCTAGAACGTCATCAAGTCTGGATCATCTCATCTGGATCACTTGATCTGGATCATCATCAAGTCTGGATCATCATCTACTATCTCATAATGGTGCTATCTCGATTCTTCTCGTCATAGGAAGTTCTACAGAGTCAATCCTGTAGGCCTACCTTTCATGTAGGTCTTCATCAACGGTTATATCTGACACTTAAGTCACAATGGCCCGCCCAGCTCTTACATCTGACCACATCTTGTCAAAAAGGCACGCCCAACACTCACATCTGACCTCATCTTGTTAGAAAGGCCCAGCACTCACATCTGACCTCATCTTGTCAGAAAGGCTCAGCACTTATATTCGATCATGTGCAAGCACATCACATCGAAAAGGATCTGCACTTACATCCAACCCCATCTTGTCGAAAAGGCACAACACTCACATCTGACCATGTGTAAACACATCGCGCCAAAATGGCTCAGCACTTATATCCAACCTCATCTTGTCAGAAAGGCTCTGCACTTACATTATGACCATGCACGAAGCATCGCATCAGAAAGGGCATGCACTCACATCTGATCATGGAGGAACTAATCCTACCATCGCATTAGAATGGCCCCCAGTCCGAGACTGAGCTACTTGGTAACTGACCAGGTGCCTCCATTCCCAGAATGGCAGTTTCCCTTACATCCGACCTGCTTGTCGGAATGGCCAACACTCACATCTGACATGGAAGGAACCTAATCCTTTAGCCATGATAGAATGGTTCAGCCCTTACATCTGATCAAGTGGGAACACATCCCTCTATCACATCAGAATGGCTACTTAGTCCTAGACTGAGTGTTCCTGGTGCCTCTCCAGGAAGCTCCATTCAAAGAATGGCAATTGCCCTTACATCTGTCCTACTCGACAGAATGGCCAGCACTCATATCTGACATGGAAGGAAGAAATCCTCTCACCATGACAGAATGTCTCATCCCTTACATCTGACCATGGAAGGAACCAATCCTCTCACCATGTCAGAATGGCCGTGGGTCTCATCACTTTCTCTTGGAGGAAACCTCGATCTGGAGAACACCAAGCTTCTCCCTGAAGTACACGAACTTCAGCCTAACCAATGGATTCATCAATACATCAGCTATCTGTTCCTCCGTCGCAACATACTGGAGCTTCACTGCTCCCTTTTGCACCATATCTCTGATATAGTGATACTTGATCTCGATATGCTTAGACTTGTCATGGAACACTGGATTCTCTGACAACTTCACACAACTTTGGTTGTCACAATGTATACAAAGCATCCAACTGGAGATCAAATATATCAGACAGTAGATTCTGTAGCCATACTGCCTCACAACTAGCTGGACAACCTGCGACATACTCTGCTTCAGCTGTACTCAGTGCCACACAGGATTGCTTCCTGCTAAACCAAGAGATCACACCTGATCCCATACTGAAGCAACATCC
>LPNX010210376.1:870624-894995 GCA_001517045.1 Pseudotsuga menziesii
GATATTCTTCTTGAATTTCTTCATTCATGGTTGTGTCATGAATTCTTGGTGCTTCTGCTCCTTCAGGTTCTTCAGTAGGTCTCTTTCTAGATTTGTTGTAAGCTGTGTCTTCATCAAATGTTAGATCCCTGCTAATGTCAATCTTCTTCTATCCTGGGAAATACATTCTGTAAGCCTTCGAGCTTTCAGAGTATCCCACAAATATACCCTTCTTTCCTGAAGGATCTAATTTTGTTCTCTTCTCTTTTGGAATGTGTATGTATACAGGACAGTCGAATATTCCGAGATGGCTGACTTCTGGTTTCTTGCCGGAGAAGACTTCTTCAGGGGTCTTGTTCTCGAGTACTCTATGTGGAGTACAGTTCTGTACATACACCGCTGTTCTAGCAGCTTTTGCCCAAAGATGCATAGGAAGATCTTGATCATGAAGCATTGCTTTAGCAGCTTCCATGATAGTTCTGTTCTTTTGTTCCGCAATCCCATTCTATTGTGGATTATAAGGAGTGGACAACTCCCTCTTAATCCCTGATTCTTTACATATCTCTTTGAATTCATTTGAAGTGAATTCTCTGCCATTATCTGATCGTAAAGTCTTGATTTTCTTTTCAGTATGGTTTTCGATCAAGGCTTTGAATTCCTTGAATTTGCTGAATACTTCATCTTTGTTCTTCATGAAGTAAACCCATGTCTTCCTAGAAAAATCATCAATAAAAGAAACATAATATGCATACCCGCTTAGAGAGTTGGATGACATAGGACCGCATATATCAGAGTGGATGATTTCCAAGATTCCTTTTGCCTTGATTTCGGTACTTGGAAATGTCTTCTTTGTGTTCTTCCCTTTCGCACATCCTTTGCAAATCCTGTCATGTTTTGTTTGCATTTTTGGAAGACCTTCAACAGCTTTGCTTGCAAGAGGTAGTGCTCTGTAATGCACATGTGCAAGCCTCTTATGCCAAAGTTCACTTGGCTCTACTGTGTCATGGACCAAGGCTTGTTCTGGATGGCCCTTTAATTTGTACAATCCTCCTTCTTGTTCACCGATCACTATTGCATCATCAATAGTCTTTCCTTTTGGCCACATGATGACTTGACCATCTATGAATGCAACCTTTCCAAGATTCCTTTTTCCTTGCTTTCGCTACTTGGAAATGTCTTCTTTGTGTTCTTCCCTTTCGCACATCCTTCGAAAATCCCGTCATGTTTTGTTTGCATTTCTGGAAGACCTTCAACAACTTTGCTTGCAAGAGGTAGTGCTCTGTAATGCACATGTGCAAGCCTCCTATGCCAAAGTTCACTTGGCTCTACTGTGTCATGGACCAAGTCTTGTTCCGGATGGCCCTTTAATTTGTACAAACCTCCTTCTTGTTCACCGATCACTATTGCATCATCAATAGTATTTCCTTTTGGCCACATGATGACTTGACCATCTATGAATGCAACCCTCATTCCTTTTTCATCCAATGCTGATATGGAGAGAAGGTTCTTCTTGAGTCCTGGCACAAACAATACTTCCTTCATTGTTAGAGACTTACCAGAGTCCAGTTTATAGGAATATTCCCCACTTCCTTTTATTGGATATTGGTAGTCATCTCCTAGCTTCACCTTGTGAGGTGATTCATGTTCTGAGAGCTTCATAAAGGATTCCTTGAATCCAGTCATATGTTTGGAGGCCCCACTATCAATAAGCCAATCATCACTTCCATGAGTAATGTTTCCTGTGAGAGCGAAGATCAAAACATATTCATCCTCGCTTGAAGAATCTTCACTTTCATATCTGGATCTCTTCTTGGATGGTTCATCATCCTCTGCAGCATGAGCATGATGTATTGTTTTGCTTCCTTTATTCTTGGGAGGACTAATTTTGTTCTTAGGACAATCTCTAGCAAAGTGTCCTTTTTCATCACATGTATAGCAAATGAACTTAGACTTATCTCTAGGCTTTCTAGAGTTATTCTTGTGACGAGAGTACTTACTTATGTGATGGCTGGATCTGGATTTCTTGGATTGTACTGTGAGAGCTTGATCTTCACTTCCCATCTTCTCTTCTCGATCTGCTATTCGAGCTTATTCTTGAGAAAATTCTTCCCATAGCCTGCTGAACTTGACTAACTTCTTTCTAGCACAGATCCCTTGAATGAAAGAGTCCCATGTCCTAGGGATACCATTCAAGGTGGTCATCACAATTTCTGCATTCTCCACTTCTTCATCTACTGCTTCTAATTGTTCCTTGATCTGAGAAACCCTTGTGAAGTAAGACTGGATGGTCTCTGCATTCTGGATCTTCACATTCTTTAGTTGATTTCTCAGAGTCATCTTTCGGTTTATGTTCTTCCCTTCAAACAATTTGGTTAGGGCATCAAACATAGCTTTAGGTGTCTTGAGAGAGGACACCTGTGGGATAAGGTGATCCTTGATAGAATCAGCAATGATCCTCTTTGCCATAACCATCTTCTTTTTATGTAAGGCCTTTGCCTCATCTCCCTCTAGAATTGGAACCTCCTCATGGATATAGGAGTCTAACTCATTTTCTTCCAAGACTAGGGAAATCCTATACTTCCAAGCTCAGAAGTTATCAGCTCCCTCAAGCTTTTCATCAAGCTTGGTATGATGAGACATCTTAACTGAGAACCTCAAATGGAAATACAAAAGATTTTAGATCTTACCAGGTTCAAGATGTCGGATCTGAAACTTGAGTTGAAATCCTGCAGTATTGGATCAAGAGCAAATTAGGGTTTGCTTTTCTGAAGTTATGTCCACCCAAATGCCTTGAAATTTGTCCCTAACTTTGATTTTGGGAAGGAGATCAATCCAGGCCTGGGCTCACTGAAAAATTCCTCTTCTGTGAAAAGCCCTAATTTTCGACAGCAGTGACAGGTCCAAAACTGAAAAACCTTAGAATTGGATTCTGCTTTCACAGAAAGATGCGCCCTAGGGAGGAGAGTTATTCCACCTTACTTTTGCTGAAAATCTGTGGAGGAAGATCCACAAACTAGGAATCCCTAGTTCCCGCAGCTGCACAGTGTCTTCTTCTCAGGTTAGCTTTGATACCATGTTAGTGTTTCAGCATTAATCTAGCATTATTAGGATCTTTAACTGAGAGAATAACAAGCACAACAATCAAACACAAGAGACAATGAACACAGTGTGTTTCCTCGGGGAAACCATAAAGGAGAAAACCCCGCAACTTCCTCAAAGATAGAATCAACACCAAAATGGAAAATCCCAAAACAATAAGTGATATCCTGACAGCAGTAATCTTCTTCTTGTCTAGCCCCAGTGTCTTCTCCTTCCTCAACTATGTGCTACACTTGAGTGTGTATGAGTTGTGTGATAAATAGAGACTCCTGTTCTCTATTTATACTAATCCCGACATGACTAAAACCCTACTAGGGCTGACCTCTACTAGGAGAGTCTAATAACCCTAGTGCCCCGGAACTGCGGGGACTTTAACCCTTAGACAACCGAAGGGTTACCCACTATGACTTGACATGACTTGTTTAGATAATAGATCCTCCCGATCGGAACATCGGGGCATGACAACATGACTCAATTACATAATAGATACATCCCGGAATAAACATCGGGTTACAAGACATAAGATACATGGATGAATACATTCTGAAGTTACAAATACATCAACACCTTTCCCTCCCTAAGAAACAGGGAGGGAGAGGTTTAAAAAATCTAGACCGGTTCTGTTCTACTCTTAGTTTGAAGAGTTTATGGATGGGTCTCTCGAGTGAAGTTATTAAAATTAAGTATCTTAAGAAGTGCTCAGTGGTTGAATGGATGAAAATACCTCTTAGGACTTTCTCTAATGCTTCCACAATGTGGAGAGGATTGATAAAGTATTATCCTAGAATGGGTCAATGGCTCTCTTGGAAGGTGGGAAATGGTTATCAGATTTAGCTGGGAATTGACCCTTTTGTAGGTGGCGTTGATTATTACAAATTCTCAAATACATTTATTTCATCCTTACCTGATAGGCATGTTGAGGTACTTGCTCATGCTAGAAAAATAATTGAATATGTTTCCTTTTTTAATTACTATTTAAATGCTTCTAATCTAGGACTATCTCGCAATATTGTTGTGGAATTGAACAATTTTATTTTTTCTTTAAGACAATTAGGGATACGATTATATAATAGATGATTCACTTGTGTGGGATTGGAAAGAGCCCTAATGGTGTTATTTCTGCGAACATGGCTCATAATGCCCTTTCTAAAGATTCGATGGTAAATGATGTTAAATGGTGGAAGAAACATCTCTAGAAATGGCACATCCCTTTAAAGATAAAATATTTTTTATGGCTTTGCTTTATCACTTGGGAGAATCTTCTGAAGATGGGGTTTGTGGGACTCGGTATATGTGTTCTTTGCTATTATGCTAATGAAACAATTTTACATCTCTTCTGACACTGTATATATTTCAAGAAGGTCTAGTTAGAAGTCTACAAGATTTTGGACCACCTTGCTAAGTTGGGGGAACCAAAATAAATAAAAGATTGGTTTAATAAATCTGAAAAGCTTCAGGACCTCCCCCTTTTTGTGATTTGGGGCATATGGAAAGCAAGAAATTTAACAATTTTTTAATATTCTAAGACTTATATTATTCCTGTTAAGAATCAATTGTTCCGTTGTTGATTTTTAGTAAAGATGCTGTTTATAGAGTTGGAAGGTCTCACTCTATGTCTTTTTTGATGCGTCCATTGCTACATGTTTCTTTGATGGGGCATCCATTGGTGGTCTATGTGGTTCTAGGGGGTTGCTCAAACTCAATGATAACCACCACTTTCACCTTTGGATGGGATGTGGTAAAGGGACTAATATAAAAGCTAAATTATTAGCTATTTTGGGCCTTTTGAGGTTTGCAAATCTGAAAGCTATCAACCATATTTAAGTTGTAGGTGATTCCATAATAATTATTTATTGGATTGATGGAGCTTCCAAGTTACATGTGTTAAATTTTTTTATTTACTAGGGGAATCGACAATTGGGGATTGGGATGCTACTCACGTGACATTGGGTCCAGGGATCCATTTTTGCTACCACTATACCCCTAGGTGCCCCACAAAAACCCACAAGCATGAGACATGGGTAAACCCGGGTGTGATTTGAACTCCTAACCTCTTTTACAACATGCGGCTTCATATCAAGTGAACCACCAATGAGCCACACATGTTCGAGCTATAGGTGTTACAACTTGATGAGTGGTGCAGTATAGTTATATAACTCAAATCTCTTTTCAATTGGCTCTCCTTTAAGCACATTTACGGGTAGTTTAATCACATTGCAAATGATCTTTCAAAGCCATTTGTGGGCCCATTGGATGGGGTTCTCCATTTTGAAGAATACATTGAAAATCATTTAGTGGCTACTGGGATTGAAAGCTTATTCTAGGATAACTTAGCCCTTAGTTCGGGGTGAACTAATATTTAGTTAGTAAGTTTTTACATCAACTTCTTGATATAATTTTGTGTATTGCTATGTTGGTTGTATGAAAGTTTGGATGTAACTATGTTTTATCTTGTTTGATGAATGGCAAATTACAGTTTTTTCTTATTGAAAAAACAACTTCTATTAATATATTCTTTAAAGTTTATTTAAATATTAATAGAATATAATAATATAGTTTAGCAAACTATTGATTCTTGGTTATATATCTCTTCTTTTCATAGATGTAGTCCATGAGAGAGGTGAACCACAATTAAAAAAAAATAAAAAAAAAACCTTCAAAACCTTAAAAAAACCTTTTTGAAAAAACTAGATGGAATGTCACTCAAGTCAATAGTCCATCGATTTTATCGTTAAAATTCAATTGAAAAACGTATCAACAAGAAGCGCTGATGCTTTATCAATATTACACTTTAGACTTGAACTCCAAAATCGCCATTAAAAAGACTGGTTGAGAAACTTGATCCAAGTCCTAAACGTATTCGCATATTTGGAATTACGATTATGAAAAGATGCCGTTTATATTGAAAATTGTTCATATTTAGTAGTAGGTAGGGTGAATGCCAAATTTTAACACAATTTTAAAGAGACTTGATCATGGCCTATCTTTATGGGGATTTATATTGAAATCATCCACATATTTAAAGCAAGAAACCATTTATTCAATAATAAACACACAGAAAAAATAGCAGACTTTTGCTAAGCCAAATCCGTGTAAGAAGATGTAATCCATATTACATTTTCTAAGCCCTAAAAGGTTGTACAGATTGTTAATATTATATTGGTAAACATATTATTTATTCAATAATAAACACAAAGAAAAAATAATAGACTTGTATAAGACAAATCCCTTTAAGAAGATGGAATCCTTATTACATTTTCTAAGCCCTAGAAATTTGTACAAAGTGTTAATATTATCTTGGTAAAATATTAGTTTGTTCATAGACTTTGGATTTTACATCAGTCAAGTTTATCTTGGGTGGTGAGGGAGAATAAATGTTATCCTTCCAACCTAGATGGTTAGTTCATTGTTTAAAGGTTTGAGATTTGTATAAATTTATCATATGTTTGAAGTAGCAAGGAGGAATTGGATGGAGGAGGAAGCACTCAACGCTTTTTTGAAGATTCCTTGGAGGGGATTCACCTTTTCACTAGGCTTGGTGAGTGGTTAAGGTCCTCATGGTGCCACTCATCCTCTACTTCCTCAATTCCTATAGTTGACAATGTTTGATAATGTGTTAGAGGTTCAATCAATGATGCAAAAAGTTTGCTCATAGCCTTCACAAAACTCAGGGAGAGGGGATATGTTTCATAGATCAATTGATTTCTATGACACACATTTTTAAATTATGACAATTAATGAGAGAATCACAAATATATGTTCTTGGTGTATTCTTATTCCTCACCTCCATTGACCATTTTGACTTGGGATTCATCTTAGTAAATGTCCCAGTTAAGGTATCTAGGTTTGTAATCGGTCTAGTTTTGTGTGGGTTTAATGACATTTTTTGGGGGTCTTCAACTTAATTTCTCTTTGTTTATTTAAATTCTACCAAATTAGAAGTCATTGGTGAAGTGATTTATAAGAAGTTAGGTTTTTTTTAGTATTTAGGTTTCAATGGGAAGAGCTTGGTCCTAGGATTCCTTTCAGATTCTGATTTAATAGAGAATACTTTAAGAAAAGGGCCACCCAAACTAAGGTTAACAAATTAAGAGTGTGGTCAAGAAGTGAAGCACTCGTCCTTTCAATAAAACTGGGTGATGAGATACGGTTAGACAAGTCAATGGGTTGATGACCTATTGGTGGAGAGTCATGAATTTCACTATCCCGACCAGGGTTCAAATCCCTAATGGGACATTAACATGGTGTGATGAGGCTAGAAGGGTAGGCATCCCCATCGAGTGGAACACCCATATTTGGTGTGTCTTTGGGCGTATCGTCCCTCACTAAATCATGAGTTGTTGGTATATCTATCCTATAGGATGTAGCATATACTCTTGGGTTATAGTGGTAGCCACCATATTTGAACTTGGGCCTAGCCTAGGTAATCTCGATGAGTTATTGATTCCCATGGTTTAAAAAGAGATATAAGGTTAGATTAAACTCTCTATGCACATGAGTTAATAAACCATTTACATGCTATATTTATTATTAGTGCTTCACTAAATGACTGAATCTAGACATATTGGTACCTATATTTGGGTTATGGACTCATGCTTTAGTTTCTCCATAGGGGATGGATTAGATTTCAATATTGAAGTGAGGAATATGTGAAGAAAATCCTAGTTGAAAGATGGTTTTGGAATACTATTTATACATCCATTTATCCTTGGTCACCTTGTTTTGACCCTAGTACTCCAAAAGTAAATATTTCTTGAGTTTGTGTTAAATTCCTAGGGACTCCCTTGGAGTTTTGGAATATTCCTACACTAAAAGATTTGGGCGGGGCAATAGGTATATTTTTTGAGGTTGGTGTATCATTCTTGGAAAGTACCTTCATACTAAACATTACAAATTTTGTTTTCTAGTCTAAATGTGCATTGATGTCAAGGGTATGAAAATAATTTTTTCTACATTGTTAGACCATATCAACAATTAGACCTTCAATGACAATATTCAAAATTCCTCAAAACAAAATAGAACAAACTTGAAATATTTTCATTTTGAGTTTAGCTAATTCTTCCTTTAAGTAATACAACATAGATTCAAGTTCTCCATTCAATTAGAAATGAATTGATGATAATGCACCTCATAACATATTTTCATGATTATGTCTAATGAGTATAAATGGCATAATCCATTACATTCTTCAAAATATAAAAAAAACATAAAGAGGAATTCAAATAATCTACTATAGGTGATATGTAGCAACAATTAGGGGATCCATAGTAGTAGCTACAAGGGATCTATAACAACTTAGCCATTTTTGAAAAAAATCACATATCTCTTGAATTATGATCTAGGTATTTGAGGTTTTTAGGGAGTTTGTCCATCCCAATATAAGGATTACCCCTACAAAAAATCACATTTACCTATATAAAAAATTTAAATTTATTGACAAAAAAACAACCACATGCAATCCATAGCAATCTTTAATAAGGATATGCATCAAATTCTATAAGTATGAAAAATAGTTCTAAAGTGAAGTCCTTAGCCTCTAGATGAAACCGGGTGATGAGATAAGATTAGATAAGTTAATGAGTTGATGGCCTATCGGTGGAGACTCATGAATTTCAGTATCCCCACCAAGGTTCAAATCCCCAATGAGACATTGGATTGATATTCTAAGACTAGAAGGGCAGGCACCCCCATCGAGTGGGAACCCCATATTTGGGTGTGTCTTTGGATGTATTAGCCCTTTCTAAGTCACGAGTTATCGATATATATGGCTTGTAGGTTGTTGGATATACTCTTGGGTTATAGTGGTATCCATTAGATTTGAAGTTGCGCCTAGCCTAGGTTATCTTGACGAGTTATCGATTCCCATGGTTTATAAAAAATATATAGGTTAGATAAACTCTCTATGCACATGAGGAAATTGGTAATAAACTATTTACATAGTAGATTTATTATTTTTTCTTCACTAAATGATTGAATCTAGGCATCTTGGTACTTATATTTAGGTTATGTATCGATGCTTTAGTTTCTATGATAGGAGTTGGATTTGCTTTCAATTTTGAAGTGAGGAATATGTGAAGAAAATTCTAGTGGGAAGATGGTTTTGGAATACTATTTATCTACCCCTTTATCCTTGGTCACCTTTTTTAGATCGTAGTACTCCAAAAGTAAATATTTCTTGAGTTTGTGTGAAATTCCTAGGGATTACCTTGAAGTTTTGGAATATTTATGCACTAAAAGCTTTGGGTAGGGAATTAGGTAGAGTTTTTGAGGTTGGTGTATCTTTTTTGGAAAGCACCTTCATATTAGAAAATTAAAATATAGTTTTCTAGTCTAAATGTGCATTGATGCCAGCAGTATGAAAATCAAATTTTCTACATTATTAGACTATATCAACAATAAGACCTCCAATAAACATATGTATTCAATGACAATATTTGAAATTCCTCAAAACAATATAAAAAAAACTTTGAAATATTTTCATTATGATTTTAGCTAATTCTACCTTTATGCAATACAACACAGATTCAAGTTCTTCATTCAATTAGAAACCAATTAATGATAATGCATGCCATAACATATTTTCAAGCAGGGTAAAGCTACCTAAAGGCAAAAAATATAGGAAGGCACAATTTATGTTATGGTAAATCAATAAAGTTGGCAGAATCTAACCAAAATCAGTATAAAGGTGCTCTTGGGGTATAAATGGAAAGTATTGACCAAGTGATGTAAGTGGAGGCAAACTACCTAGCTTAGAATATAGGAAATTAACCAGAAGTGATTAATTATTTTTATCCCAAGTATGTAGTGGGTTTATAATATTCTAACAAAAATATCAGAGCAAGGTACATCAGAACCATTCCCCCCTAATCCAAAAAAAATTACCCCCATTCTAAAAAATGTGAAGCTGTCAAATGTCGACCAGAGACTAAGGATTCGAATAAGTTGTTAGGATTCGATCTAAGTGGTGATTTTCTCACATTTAGTTAGCACTAGAGTTAGTCCAAGTTAGTGAATTTGAATCCTACCTAGTGTATTTGAATTCTTTGTATTGTCTAATGATTGTATTACACACAATTTAATGATAATGGATGAAATGTTATGCATACCAATTTCTCTCTCTTGGTTGTTGAATTTTTCCATGAATATTTGATCAGTGTATACTGAATCCTTCCTTTATCCTTTAAACTTCTTTCACAAATGAATTAATTCAGGCTCGAAGATCCCAAGATTTGCTAAATTAAACGTAAGTATCAAATGAACATGAAAATAATGTTACATTTTGATTTGAAAAAATGAAACTACAATTTATATTAAATAATATTTGAGTGAAGAAGATGTTAATTCTAAAATAATTGAGGGAATGTTTAATCAAGCCCTAGAAAATATTGAAGAAAAACTAGAAGGGGTCCCTGAAGTAATAGTTAAAAAAAGGTTAATAAAGAAAAGAATGTTGTTCATATTTTTAATGAAAGTATGAGCTCGAAACCTGAGCATAAAATAGAGTGTATTGATATGCAATATTTCAAACAGGTTCATGATGATCAAGAATTCTCCGCTAATGAAGATAAAGTTCAATTTGGAATAAGGAAGTGCTTGAAAGTCCCCGACGAAGAAACACATGTAGAGGAGGGGTTTGATATAGATAGTTTAAAGAATGCTCTTCAACAATACAAAGCACAAAATTAACATTTGAATTACTTCAATGATCAATTGGTGTAAACAAATCAAAAAAATGAGAGAATATATAGAAGAGATCAATACAAATTATGGAGAGATAGCCCAAGCTGCTCAAGAAGATGTACTAAAGAAGAAAATTGGCACAAGAGGAGAATAGAGAGCTTAGCAAGCAGAAGCAAGAACTTCAAGATAAATTACAAGCTACGGAGAAGGAGTACCTGCGAATTCAAAAGAGATCCCAAGCGTTAGATGGATTTACTATGTTGGTTGAAGTAGCTCGTGGAATTTTAGCATAGTGAAATAACAATCTTCATCATCCACATGGCAATAAAAGTTTTGAAATAGTTCAATTTTCTTCCTTATCGAAGTGAACATATGACCTAAATATTATCAACTGGAAAATGTGTTAGAATAATCAACCCATAGTTAGCTACCTTAGACATTAATTAATCCAATTTTTGTCTTATTTGCCTAATTTCCATATTCCACCTTATGCAAGTTGTCCTCCACACATCCATAGTGGTCAAACTTGCTAATTTTGAGTCATGGAGTGCTTGGGAAACCTCCTGGAATCAAATCTTCTTTATTCTTGGCCTCCCTAGCACATATCTACTTTTTCTGCTTTATTGCCTGCTTTTTCAGTGTTTTAAGGCAATTGGGAAAGTTTGACTAGGTGAAGTTAACTTGTTTTTTGTCCTCATCATCCTCCACTCTTTACTCCTATGAAAAGCATGTATGAGTTGTAATTCCACCATATATTAGCTTTCCTAATTTCTTTTTCCAATTCATGAGCTCCTAGACAGATTTGGAATGTGCTTTATGCACCTATGGGGGATTTGCTTAGATTTAGTAAGCCTGCTTTTGACTAGATTCGAATGGCATATTCATGCATTCGAATCCCTCATGTAATTATTTATTATGGAAGCCTATGACTTCACAGGGTTGGCTATTGTACACTTATTGAATACAGATTAGTGTTCTGCTCCATTATTCAGTCTCCTTTGTGAGTAATTTGCATGTGTAATTGGCAATTGTTGTGAGTGTAATTGTTCTAACACCTGGGTTCAATTTCCACATGGTATCATAGCCTTTGTAGATCAATTTCTAACCTTCCAATTTTTTTTGCAGGTTCGACATCATTGACTGGGAGCATTCTGCTGACTGACGGGACAATTTCTGAGCTATGGATCAATCTCAGAAGATCATCTTGACTCCATTTAATTTATTTGAATGGAAAGCAGAGATGGAGATACCGTTGAGAGAGAAAGGCCTCTATAGAGTGATTATGGCAACAAAAACAGAGCCTAATGCAGCTGCAGAGAAGATTAAATGGCACAACAGGAGGGATGAGGCCTATGGTCTCCTGTGTCTGAGCATATCCAGAGACCTCCTTTTCCTTCTTGATGGATTGACATCACCGAATGAAGTATGGGAGAAGCTTGTTGATATTTTTGGAAATACAGATGATATGAGGGGACATCAAATTGAAAATGAATTGATCTCCCTGAGTCCAAATAGCTTTGAATCCCTGCAACTCTATTTTTCCAAGTTCAAAGCACTTGTTTTGCAGCTAAAACAATGTGGGATCGAAAAGAAGAATGATCAGCTGGTCTTGGCCATACTCTCGAAGCTTGGCCCTGATTATTCAGTGTTTGTTTAGACCTTCTATGCCACAAAGTTGACAGCTCGAGCCTAGAAAATGCCTAGCCTTGCAGATTTCATGGAATCTCTCACACAAGAATAAGATAAATTTGTGATGATGGGCACCATCAAACCTTCAAAAGACCAAGCTATGGTTGCTAGAGATTTGAGGGTGGATTCAAAAAGCAAAAAGAAAGCTAAAAATCCACCTGAGCAAAAGAGAGACAAGAACAAGTCTCCAGAGGAGCCTCAAGGTTCCAAGAAGAACTACCATAAGAAGAAGAACAAAGGAGAAATGAGCAAGTGCACATACTGCAGTAAGGGCAATCATTTTGAGAGCTCCTGCATGAAGAAGCAAATAGACATGCTGACCCAACTCCTGGAAAAGAATGGCATCTCCCTTCCAGATAGCTCAAAGAAGAGGGAAGGAGGATCAAATTCAGAAGACAGAGAGAGAGTTCATGCATTGGTTGCTGGCACATCAAGCCCACCTAGTTTCATCATTGATTCTGGAGCTTCAAGACATATGGTTTTGACCAAGGAGGCATTCACCTCACTTGACATGTCGAAAGGTCCACCAATAGTACTGGGAGATGACTCTCTCACTGAAAGTTTGGGCAAAAGGAGGATTGATCTTGACCATGGTAAGTTTAGCAATGTGTTGTATGTTCCAGGTCTTGCCTCTAACCTCTTATCAGTGTATCAGATGACCCACACAGGGTCTCCAAAGAAGGTCATATTCTCCCCTAATGAAGTTGATATCACAGAGATCTCAAGTGGTAAAGTCATTGCAAAAGGAATTGCAAATTATACTTCAAAGGTATACATGTTCTCACACTTCCTACCCTACTCAAACCCATCTGCTCTTCTGATTCATGCTAATGAGGCAAGCAAGATTTGGCATGAAAGATTTGGCCACCTAAATTACAAGTATCTTTCTAATCTTAGTGAAAAATAAATGGTCATAGGGTTACCAACGATTAAGTTTTCCAAAGGAGTCTGTCAAGGTTGCATCCTAGGAAAACACCCAGAGCACAAATTTGAGAGAGCTAGTCATGAGAGAACCTCTGCACCTCTTGAGTTGATCCACAATGATGTTGCTGGCCCATTTCCTCATATGTAAATGAGTCAGGCCAAATATGCATTGACATTCATAGATGACTTTTCCAGGTATTGCTGGGTTTACTTCCTGAAACACAAGCCTGAAGTTTTTGGCCTCTTCAAAGTCTTTAAGGCTTTGATTGAAAACCAGTCTGGGAGGAAACTCAAGGTACTCAGATCTGACAATGGTGGTGAGTATGTCAAGTCTGATTTCATTCAATATTGTGCAGATGGAGGTATTCAGATCCAGCATTCTATCCCTTACACACCACAGCAGAATGGTGTTGCTGAGAGGAAGAACAGATCACTGAAAGAGATGGCAACCTGCATGATGGAGGCTAAGACTTTGCCACCAAAGTACTGGTCCAAATCTATAAACTGTGCAGCCTATATCCAGAATAGGGTGCCTCATAAACATCTTGATGGTATGAATCCTTTCAAAGCATGGAGTGGGCACAAGCCAGATGTGACCCATTTCAGGATTTTTGGCTCAAGGGGTTGGGCTAGAATTCCAACAGAAAAGAGGAAGGCTTTGCAGCCCCAAATCCAAGAGTGTCTATTTGTTGGGTACTCTGAAGATTCAAAAGTGTACAAGCTGATCAATTTGAGCACAAATAAAGCCTTCATTGAAAGGTGTGTTCAGTTTCAAGAAGAGCCCCTAGCAACAGTGGAAGTTGGAGAATCCTCTTCACCACCAGAACTTCTGAATGTAAGTGAAGAGATAGTTGAACATGCTGATTCTGATATGTCTAATGATGATGGTTTGATTGCAGATCCTAACAGTCACTACTACATTTCGATCTAAAATCCGACGGAAAAATCCGACGGCCCGTGAATTTCTCCTTTTAAACTTACCAAAAATCACAAGGATAATTTTTTTTTGTAAATGTGCCACAAGCATCGGTTATGCGACGGATATTTCCATAACCGTCGCATAACCATCGCTTAAGAAACGATGCGTTAGGTGTCTAGGCTCACATGGTAAAACAAATAAAACCATATAGAATGAATAATAATCCTTGTCGCTTAAGCGACGACGCGTTAGGTGTCTAGGATCGCATGATCTCCCTACAAAAACAAATAAAACCATATAGAATGAATAATAATCCGGGCCTCTGGGCTTGCACGTTTGTCGCACCTGGAACGCGTAGCAGAAGTTCATACTATCATTACAGTTTGACTCAACACAAATATCAGTAAGATATACCATAACAAAATACTTACAGAAACGATGGAGTTCACAGTATAAGATATGGTAGACAGAATCAGATTTGGGGATTCATGGGTTCCTGCATTTTTTGAGTATTGGTATAGCTTTTTCATTGATTTGAGGGCTTGACCATTGATGGCATTGTATTGTATTACAATACTCGATGACAGTGGAGCTGGCTGTGATGATGGCGAAGGAGAAAGAGGAGAATCTCGTGAACAGTGAAGTATTTTGAGGTGAGGAATGTGGGTAGCCTGTGTTTGAATCCTCAACAGTTGTCCGCGTTGATTATGATTATTACTTGGGTGGTTTTGTTGTTATGAGAATGGTAACAGGGCGTAGAAAATCCAAGGAAGAAGACGATTCGTCTGAGGATGCTGGATCATTCTCCCTTTAAGGTATGGATGGAAAACACTCTGTAGGCTTTATAGTTTGCACACCATATGTTTGATGAAATTCCTGAGAGAGAAAACCCTCACTGTTGTTTATTGATACTATCGGTACTGCATTTATGTGTTTAGGGGCAGGAATGGGTATAATCAGGTTTTAATCTAATATAAATTTCATTTTTTGTTTCAAAACCTTGTGTGGCCATGCATGGACAGGTTCGGTACAGAACTGGCACTTGAATTGGTTCAAGGGCTGGTTCAGAGGCTTAGGTGGTCCGACTGGTTGAATCGGTTGGTGCTAGTTCTGATTTGGCTAGTTTAAAAAACACGACTATAATAGGTGCAAACCCTCAACAAACCAACAATGGCCTCATTGGGAGGAACCGGTTGAGGCAATGACAATGGCCTTCAAGGAGCAGTATGGAAGGTAAGAGTACTGATCTCTACTAGGAATAAAATCAATGAACTCCTGGACCTAGAGACATAGTGAAACCAGTGCAAAATTGACCTCAATATGGAAAAGGTTCAGGTTCTCTAGACACTGTGTTGGGGAATAGTGTTTTTCCACTGGATGATGCAGCGTAGCAAGAGAACCTAAACCCTCTCTGTCTTAGCCCAGTCCTCTAGTAAACTTGGTTGCCAAACTTTGGAGCTGTGCAAAACTGTGGGCTTGATAATGCTATCCAAGAGCTCCATCTTGGATGGGATGTCTTGAAAGAGGTGCTGAACAAAATATATGAAAAACATGGGAGGATAAAATAATGTTTCCTTTTGTATTTCAAAAATTGTGTTCAATTTTCAAAGACTTCTTTGGTGAGCATCGATCTAAGTAAATTTTCCAATTAAGCAACGATACCAACTGTTCCGTATTCTTATCTCACACAACTTTAAAACTTTTCTGTATTACTGGAACTGGATCCTACTGATTCAGAAGCTAAAAGTAAAATTGATGCTTAGGGATGACTACGATGCATTTACCAGTACTTTCAGTGAAATAGTTGGGTTAATGTTTTATCTTCGTGGAGTCAGTGCAATATACTTTTTATTCAGTAGACTATAAATCAAAATTGCAAATGAACCTTTATTCGTTGGTAGAAAAGGGTTAAAACGCTAACTGCTTCTTGTGGAGCTACGGTTCCCCCTTCAACCAGGGAGGTATCCGTTACTTACTTATTCACATTATTGACTCCCATCATCCTCCTTTTCCATAATCAAAATAATTATAAGATTCTAAGATAGGCCCCTTGAGCCAACCCAGGATTTTAAGATACAGTTCCCACCCACCAGATCCTCTGACAACAAGAACCTATCCAACCTTTTTTGAAATTATCCCAGATCCTCTTCTGGTGTTCTTCCACAAGTTTGGATTAGTTAAATAGGTTCCGAGTTAACAATAAGTTTTTCCTCAAATAGATGAATGAAAATGTCACTCAAAGGGTCTTGTTTTGCATGTTCACCCAAAAATGATTTGATGGAAATGATCTATTTCCTACCTCCGTGCTTTTGAAGATAGACTGGAATAGATTATATACGAGCATCAATCAATCAATAAGGCATTGCAAGGCCCTTTCCATTTGTATCTATCCTATCAGATCATGGGTTCATCCTGCCTTCCTTGTATTAAGGAAAGGTCCTGATAAACCCTATTGTTTTATTTCATCTTGCGCTGGTCAACCCAGTATTTTCTGAGTCTATTAGTTAACGAAGAATAGCTTTTGAGCAATGACCCGTTTGCCTTTGGTACCTAGAGATAGAAGTCTCTGGAGCTCTTGAGAAACTCAGGTTCAGTTAATAAGGTCCTGCGCTGGTAAGGTTGGTGCTAGTGGTGCATATATATTGGTTGTTCAGCATTAGTTGATTGGCTTATATGCGCGAAATAAATTATTTCCCCACTTGATCTTCCTGCGAAAAAGGGGCTGGCCTGGGATCCTGGGAGACTTGGATTATTTACTGGGCTACTTGAACTGGGGATAGAGGCTTTATATATGATATAATTGGGCACTCTACGAGGCTGGGTTGGAGAGATCTTGATTGATTCGATTGCCAACAGATACTGGGGTTATATTACGGATGGCGTCGAAGCAGACCCGGCACGGCACTAGAGATTAACTACACACGGGTATCCAATAGCCCCCATGCCAACCGGTTGAGACAACCCATCATCTAGGGACAAAAACAAGTAGGGTTCACGTTTACAACACTGCGAGGATGTGAGTGAGTGAGGTGAGTCCAGAGTAAGGGTCATTTCCATTTAAGCAAAAAAGAAGTTTTGAAAAGAAGTTTTGATTTGTTTATTTGATTTGTTTGGCAGAGAGAGCAGCTCTGGTTTGACCCAGGCAACAAGTCCTATTGTTTCCCTTGGCTTTGAAGTTGAGTACTACCTTTGGCGAGAGGAAGGAGGAGGAAAGAGCTTATATTAGAGACTTGCATATATACCGTCCTTGCTATTAGTCCGCGATGTGGGAAATCCATGCTCTAAGAAATAACCAATGAAGGAAGGCCTATTTAAACCATGCTGCTATTGGTTCTACCTATTATCCGCTATAGGCCCTCTATAAACTATAACTTTATCTAGCTATACCTATCTATACTACTATAATAAGCCCATAAAATGCACATAGAAGCAGCTATGGTCACTGCTATCTCTATACAGTCAGCGTACATTAATAGAGGCAATAATATTATGTATAGAAGAAAACCCTGTTTAAAAAATCCACCATACGGTCTGCTTATCTTGAGTTCAGAAGAAGTTAGGGCTGACTACGAGGCATTTACCAGTACTTTCAGTGAAACAGTTGGGTTAATGTTTTATCTTCGTGGAGTCAGTGCAATATACTTTTTATTCAGTAGACTATAAATCAAAATTGCAAATGAACCTTTATTCGTGGGTAGAAAAGGTTATTGTTTGGTTACCAATAGCATATTGATATCTGATTGAAAGATGAATTCTGTAGATAAATATTACTATCAAATTTGGGTAGCTTTTAATCACTTTCAGGAGTTGTTTTACTCACTGCATGAAGATTCAATTAGAGTATATATCATAGAGAATAATCATGATTTTAGTGTAGAGATGTATACATATCTACCTTGATCTCTAAATCCATTTGCCATTTGTCATAGGGCCTGTATATTGATGCCCTTGGAACTTTGGTCTGTAGTTGCAAGCTTTAGCGTAGCTATGAAGCTTGTTTCCAAAACCTTGATATTAATTGCTTGGAAAACATAGAGAATTAAGCTATGCATTTTAGCTTGCCTATGCATGTAATGTAATAAATAACCTTTTCGTCCAATTAGTTTTTATGGCCTAATTAAAGCGTCCAGTCAATTGCATTTGAAAACTTGAAGTTAAGAGTATTTACATGGACACATATACTATATGAGATTAGATGTGAGAAAACAAAATAGTATGCATCTGGGTTATCCTAAGGTCTTCTTGGGTCTATGCAAGTCTGTGGTAACCTTTGTGCTATTGTAGTTGCTATACGGCATCAGATAGCTAAGACACACTCTAGGTACTTCCCTCGATTCTTCAACTGTAACTTATTGTGATAAATTAACTTCATTTGTTAGCTATATAGTGATCACTAATTTCTTTTTGTTGTTATTTCCATTTGATAGGACATGCAATAGAAACTTGGTCATTAAAAATAGCTATGATATGCAACTCCACAAAAACAAGAAAGGAATCTTGATCTGCATTAGTATTCTCCCTCAAAATTAGGTGAACTGTTTGGAATAGTACGTGACTCAAGCAAAAATATGAAAGGCAACTTCTCTTGATTGACCATCTCTTCTTGCACCGTTTCTTTATGTACAGAATGCCTAAAAATTGCTTCATTCATTCTTAAGCAGTTTGGTGGTAAGCTGTAACTTCTGGAGTTACCTTGGCAATAAGACTAGTGTTGTCTTTCCAGGAACTAGTTATTATCAATCATCATGGTCTAGCTGCTCATGATTTTTCTCGTAACAAATCTCTTTGCGTATGAAGGAGACAAAATACTAGGATTAGAAAAACCAGGTTAGGCAGACTTGGTGAATTAGTCCTTCATTGATTTGCCTAAGGCATTAGAGTCAATTCTCTGTATAAATGAAATCATTTATTTTCAAAATCTGTTGTTCACAGTTAGAACATGAACATCCCCACACAAATTCTTAGGCAATGCTTGCTTAGTGAATTAGGCCTGAAATGCATTTACCTATTGTTTGTTTCAGAGCCTTTGTTGTGTGTGTAAATGAAATTTCTCGGTTCAATTGGAAATCATGACAATCGCCTCGCAAATTTCTCAAAATAACCCTATGCTTATTAGGCATATACATTCTCATCATGCCTTTTGGAGGTCCACATTGGCCACTTGTGAATTTTCAATTATCATGGTCTAGCTGCTCATGATTTTCCTCATAGAAATTCTGTGTGTGTGAGTGAGCTAATGTACTAGGATTAAAAAAAACCAGGCTAGGCAAACTTGGTGAAAGCCTATTGCATCAGAGTCATTGCTCTGCCTAATGAAATCACTTATTTTCAAAATTTGTTGTTTATAATTAGAAAATGAACACGACAGAAACTGTTAGGCAATGCGTGCATAGTGAATTAGCCCTTGAATGCATCCATCTATGGTTTCAGAGGCTGTGTTGTGTGTGTTAATAAAAATGCATCCGATTACGGTTTCATAGCCAATGTTGTGATAAGATAATTGTATTAATGTTCACTGAATGACCACAAAAGTAGGTCATTGAGACTAGAGGATACAATGATACATCCAGTAAGAGTGGGAGTGTGAAAGCATCTCCTGCAGAATGCTGAAAGCAATTGGAAATGACAACGGTCTGGAAAATTGATTTGCACTAGAGTTCATATATTGATTATGTTCTTGAGTTGGAAAAGCTTAGTGCTTCAGCACAAGCCCATGCTTTTTCGGCACCCATGTTCTCACCATGGCTTAGGGGGTCACACCAGCCACTTACAGCCCTCTGTCACCACATATCATCTTCTTAACATACCACTTAAGTGGGGCAGATCAGACCAAGAATGAAACCTGGTCGTTGACTCAAACCTCTGTCAACCTCATCAGTGAACCAAGTCTTCATTGGATTTTGCCCTATTTTACCTGACAGTGATCAAGGCTTGACTAGCCACTTCCGCAACAAATTTCTCCAATTTAAGGGAAAAATAACTGAAAATTTACCGACCTTGGTCTGGGTTTTGATGCCTAATTAAAATTCCTGCTTTGTATCGATGTACAGATATTATGGTAGATGGAGATGTTGGATTAGAGGAGGATCTAAATAAAGATGTTGCAGAGGATGACATTCAAGAGGATTTGTTTGATGAACTCTATCGGCAAGCAGTAGGAGAGGTAATACCCTCCCCAGTAACTGCAATTGGGTGGTATGATTATTAAAACCCAGTGTAGGAAAGAGATCAGCCATTCCATGCTCTTCTGTGACTCCCTCATTCACATTTATAACACTGGAGGACAACTTACATTGCTGAGGGTAGAAAAATATTCTCTGCCATTTTGATTTTTTCAAATGCATTTGAAGAATGAAAAGCCATGAGAAGAACATCCAAATGAAATAGGGATGGAAGACTTGTACAAACTTCTTGGATATTTAAGCATCCTGAATATGTAGCTTTCACTTTCTCAACAATAAAACCAGCGTAGCCTTTGCAGATTTTGAGTCTTAAGGAGTCATCTCCCAAACTGGACCCTGTGGATGTCCTTATAATAAGAATGCGAGCTACAAGAACAAGAGCATCATCAGTATAAGAAAACCTCCCATCCTCTACCTTCAGAACTTGATTTACTAGGTGTTCTTCAAGTTCGATGGATAAGGCACGCCTCATAACAAGTTCATGTAACAGGTTAAAGCATGCTTTGTGAAAATGTTCAAGGAAGTGTTTTTCATAGGACATATCTGAAACACCAGCCCCCTCCATTCTTTCATCAACTGAAAGCTGTGGCTATAGCATTCGTAAAAATACTTTCACCTCAAAACTGATAAGTATTAATTTGAACTTGGTGACAAATAGGAAGAACCATGCGTTTGGTCTCAGCTAAAATCAAATTCTGGTTATTAAATACTATATATTTCAAATAAGCTCAGAAATAACAGGACCATTCATATTCAATCAGAGGCATAAGCTACATGATCTTATCACTTTTCCTGTGGGCCTCAACTATCCCCATCCATGTATAACTGTGCTGAAACATAATAGTGTATGTATAATATCATACTTGTAATAGAATATGTCATGACTCATGAGATATATTCATAAAATATACCGTTGTGAATTATCTGTGAACACAAAACCTAGCTTCATCATATTTTTTTATGAATTGCCTGCTATCTACAATCTGCTTGGGCACGCATAGCCAAATGATTCTTATAGAACTCTGTCAATAAGAGTGTTTACAAAATCTCAAAAGGTCTAGTTGCTAATTAACATCTCTTTTTCTTGTTGACACAAATACCCAAAATAAAGTTTCAGAATATGTCACTCTCAATGAAAGAGAGAATGAACCTCACATGAATTCTCGAAAGGATGAAGCAAGCCAACAGTCTGATGGACATGAATCGGATTCTTCAGGAGATGATCAACATGATAGGAAAAGGAAGAGGAAAGAGGAAAAAAAGAGGAGAAGAGAAGAAAGAAAGACTTCAAAGATAGATAAGAAAAGTCATGAATCAGATTCCAAGCGAGATGAGAGAAGGCATGGATCAGAACCCAGTAGAAAGCACAAAAGGCAGCATGAGGGTAGCAGCGATTGAAAGGGTAAACATTCTTGTTAAACTATTGAGATCAGAATGATATCCACTTTTCCAAAAATCATTGTTTTTCAGTTTATGTTGATGGAAATCTGAACATCTTCTTGCTATCGAACCAGTGCTAAATTGATTTGACAATTAAATAATGAAACAAGTAAAATATTGGGTGTTATTGTAACCTAGAAAACTGGTACTGTAGTTGTATTGTTGTGTATTAATGTAAATCTTTTTGTACTCTGTATTGTGTACGCCAATCAATGGATTGCATGCTTAAAAAGCAGGAAGACCACCTTTACAAGAATTCAGATTTGATTTGTGGGATTTTGATTTTTATACCCAACTTTTCCAATGGACCATAGACTGGACGGTATGGTCAGAATACTGAGGATAGGAACTAACCATTTATTTTGTACTGATGACTATGCTATCATTGGACTTACTTCACTCTTGCTATCTCCATCAGAATCTGTCATTTGCATGAGTTTGGACTAATGAAAAATCTAATATGATTGTACTAATGCATCAAGAAATTTTTGTTGCATGTGCTGTTTTAATCTCTTTACAGGATCTGATGGCCAAAATTAATGAAAAATTAAAATCTAATATGATTGTACTAATGCATCGAGAAATTTTGTTGAATGTCTTTACAAAGCTGCTTCTCTATCATTGAGATTTCAGAATTATAATGAACTGGTTTTTTATTGCTGCTCTGCTTTTGTAAATGAGATTTTCAGTTGACTAACACGGCATGAACACTATAGCATGGTTTAGAATATATTACAGACTGTATATGGCTTTAAGTTCATTTATAAATTGTAATTTGTGGAAATGCAAATTAACATATAGTGCATAGTTAATTTCATCAAAGTAACTTGGGATAAGAAGCGGATGCAAAAAATGTAATTTGCATGTCTGTTGGGTCCCATAGGATGTATTGCTAGCAGATATACATGGGAAATGCCATCCTCATTTTAGAGTTGGATTCGTTGACCCATATAGTATTGTCCTTCTAGAATAAGTTGTTTATTAAATTCTCTTAAAATTGTACTGGATTCATATGTTTCCTGTCACTGTTCCTCTAATATTATGTCCATATTCTTTCAGGTACTCACTGAAAAGATGGAAGAGATGCTAGACTTTGACAAGTATGCAAATTGAAATGGTAAACCATCTAAACTGCTGGTCCAATATTCTCTTCAAAGTCTGAATTTGTCAGGCTGTCTCTGAATATACCCATGCCTGGAAATGCTTACTGCTGTTTGAAAATGAAAGTGTACTCAGATTTGCCCTGTGTATTTTTACTCTCATCAAAACAAGTGTCCCATAAGAGAAGATCTCACCATAACACTCTCATAAGCTGACCACGTGACCATGTCATTTATGCTATTCAAGTGAAAAAATTTCACTTGAACACCCATGCAATATGGGGGATAGAAATTTCCAATATACAGTGGATTCATCAGGAAAGGAAAGATAGCAATTTCCAATATAAAAATAATCTTTATCACTGTTGAATTTACCCCCATTCAACATATACTGTTCTGAGCAGAATGAAAGACCCACTTCCTTTAAAACATTTCAAACTTGCATCTCTCTCTGCATATAACATGAAGGCTGGCAGTGGGCAATAGAGTTTCCATTCTGCATGGCGCATAGTTTTTCTTTCTCCATTTCACAATCTTAGATCTTCTGTGAGGGAATTCTTGAATCTTATTTATATTCTGGCACATTACATAAAATAGTATTTTTATAAGTAAACTCCCTGCAGTCTGTCAAAAGATGGCACTGCTTGTTTTTGTTGTAGGTCTCATTGTTTAATGGGGGACCTTCATACAGTCTATATTCATTTTCTCAATATTCCTAGATTACCATTGTAGGAATTGGAGTGTTAATCTTGCTAGAGAAGGGGGTCTGCAGTGTGCACTCATTGACCTTTGAGACAATGATTATGAACTGTAGAGAGAGGAGGGTGAAGGAGATACTGGATATGATATCTGGGAACCCTCTCACATGTGTGCCAGATGGTAAGATTTTGCCGGAAACTCAAAGAGTCAAACCATTTACTGTGGCCATTTTTTTTAATATTATTGATACGGGAAGTTTCTACTCTATGAATTCACTGTTAACATTGGCATTATTGATCCAACTGGGTTTTTATTTTATCTATTACCTGGTTCATTCTTTTTGATGAATGTGGCATATCTTTTCATGGATATTTTAATGTCATTTGTCTCAATAACATTGAACATGTTTGTTCTTTTGCTTTATGATATAATTAAGGTCTGTCAAACAAATAAACAGTAAGAAGTTGACTGTTGAATTTATTTAACAGGTCTTGCAAGATAACAGTGCCAAGAAAGAAGATCTTCGAGCTCGTGCAAAGGGTTTGAAAACTTTGGAAAAGATTTTCCAAGTAATATTTCTCATTGTTCTTGCTTATGGAGTAATTTATAGTACATTTATGATCTATGTGGCAAAGTAATTGCTCTTTCACAGAACTTATG
>LPNX010210392.1:9003-92512 GCA_001517045.1 Pseudotsuga menziesii
TAATCCAAGCAAAAAGACTCAAAGGTTTTTGAAAAAGCAGGTAGGGTGATCACTAACAGTCTTCAGACAAGCTACACAGCATTCATAAAGAGACACCACTCACAAACAGGGATTACCTAAAGAAGGGAAGAAGCAAAAACTGACTTAAAAAATCCTAACTTCCAGGTATATGCGTGACTGTCTATAAGGGCATGTCGCGAATGATGCGCGACTGTTCAGAAGAACAACCCGCGCATGCAAACTTGTATGCGCGACTGTCCAGAAGGACAACCCGCGCATAGGTGTAAAAATCACAAACAAAGGTAGAAAAACTGCCTTAGAAAGGCAGGGGAGGAGTGCAATCAAACTTAAAAAATGTTCCTAAGTGGCAAGAAGGACCTGAAACAATGCAAAAGCTGAAAGAAATCAAGAGAAAAACCCCAAACAGACAAGGCTAATCCCCAGCAGAGTCGCCAGTTCTGTTGTAAAGGAAAGTGTCCTATGGCTAGGGTTTAAGAGACCATCAACGTACTGGGGTTGAAAGAGAGATGCACAATGTTCAGCAAGCATATAACAGCAAGTTTCAGAGATGAGAAAGGTCCACACCTGATTAACTGAAGGCTGGTCCAAGCTTTCTCTTCAATCCTCTTCTTGCTCCTCTCGCTCCAAGAGACCTGCAAAACAAGTTATACCTTCCTCAAACCATTATGACCACATATAAGACAATGATAATCAAATAAACATAAACAAATGGTCTGAATAACATCATCATATGATCAGAAACAGAGATTCAATCACACATTGAACAATGATTTGGGAAGAAGAAGGACATCACATCTTTATTAATCTTGAAAACAAGTACAAATATACCTTCTCTTCAAGTTGGCACCTCACGAAACCTTGATCTGGTTCTGCTGTTTCTCTTCTCCAAAGAACTCAGCCTCCAAGCTCTGCAACACAAGGGGAAGACCTCCAGGGCAAAGGTGTGGGCAAAGAGAGTCCCTATTCCTCCAGCATAACAATGCATAAAATCCAGGTCCCTTCTCATGGACCTCCCTACCTCTATTTATATGGGTGAAATAAGGTAGTTTTGAAGGTTGGAGAAGTTATAGTAGTTAAGGAAATCAAGTTAAATGAATCAACTAATCTCCAATTAACTCATGTTTTAATGTTTTAAATGCTAAGAGGCACATTCGTGGGTTTTCCTTAAGGAAAATCGAGAATGAACAAAAAACGCATTTTGAGGGTATTTCTGGGCATTTTCAGACTTTGATGTCTTAAGGAAAGTTTTAGCTAACTGAAATACCTTTCCAACGGCACAGAAATGAGGTCAAACAGAGTTACAGAACTCAAGATATGGGTCCTCCAATATAGGTGTTTTTTCAGTGACTTTCAATGACTTTCATGAAACAATGGGAAAGTGGTCACAGGCAGAGATGAAGGCAGAAATGTATTCCATAATAATCCAAGCTATAGTATTCTAGGAAAACCTCAATCCATAAGTGTCCTTTTGCGCGCCGACATAAGGAAAGTCGGCACTCGGACGGAGAGGTGCCATTCTGGTGTATAACAATATGTGAGACAAATTAAATAGCTTGAGATGAAACATGCTTTAAGGGGGAGAAATTAGTCTACATATTGATAGGGGGACCAATATGGTTAGATAAAGAAAATAAAATAAAGTGAAGCAACATTGTGATGTTGTCATTGATGCATGCTTGCCTATTATGAATTTACTAGATGACTGTTGATACATTCATTATGTGGGAATGTCCTTAGATGTCACAGGCATGTCTTGCACTTGAGAGTAAAAATGTCCCCATCTAGTTAAAAATGCATATAGGGTAATAGAGAAATAATAATTTCCACAAGGAAGAGTAAAAATGTCTGTACCTTGTAAAAATTCCCGTATCTAGTTAAACATGCCCACATTTAACTTTATGAATACACTTACATCAATTCTCCAATTTGGATAAGCAGTTGATTTGGGAAAATGTATGCAGCCTATTCAGAAATTCCCTGTGACCGGTTTGTAAATGCCCGTTGGACTGATAAAATGCCCACGCTACCTTATAAAATGCCCACAAGTGTCAAACATATGCACCTTTTTCCAGAAAAATGCTCGAACAAATGCACAAAATGTTGAAAAATTCCCGTTGGAAGCCATAGCAATAGATGAAGTAAAATGTAGGAATAAATTAGGCACAATATGTTTTTAGAAATCTATAGTTGTGAGATATTACTTTTCTTCAATTCTAAAGATATATGTGAGACAAATTAAATATATATTAATATGAACAGACCAACAAGGTCTTAGGGGGAGTAGTATGGTTAGATAAAGAAAATAAAATAAAGTGAAGCAAAATTGTTGTGTTGTCATTGATGCATGCTTACCTTTTTTAATTTAGTAGATGACTGTTGATACATTCATCATGCAGGCGTGTACTTAGATGTCATGGGAATTTCAATGATAAAGTTAAACACTTGACAAGTACAACTAAAGTAAAGTTGTTATGGGAAGCTTGATCTTATGAAAATATTCTTCAACTATATTATAATACCACTTTAATATAGATGACTTTCCATAAGTACTTGATTTGTTTCAATTTTATGCTTGATCATGGCATCATATGTGCACTAAAAATTCCAAAAGCTAGTTAAATATGCCCACATTTAAGTTGCAAAATAAATTTACATCAATTCTCCAAATTGGATAAGTAGTTGATTTAGAACAATGTTCACACCATGTTGAGAAATGCCTGCAACGAGTTTGAAAATGCTCATTGGACTGATAAAATGCCCACAATACCATATAAAATGACCACAAGCCTCAAACAAATGCACGCAGGTTCATAAAAATGCCCACAAAAATGCACAAAAAATTGAATATGGTTAGATAAAGAAAATGAAATAAAGTGAAGCAGCATTGTGATGTTATCATTGATTCATTCTTACATTTTACGAATTTACTAGATGATTGTTGATACATTCATTATGTGTTCATGTCCTTACATGTCATGGGAATATAGTATTCATGTGTGGGTTCTTGCATATTTACGTGGGCATGTCCTTACATGTCACCTGGGAATTTCAATGATCTGCTCGCATTTCAACGATTTGCATGCAGGCATATTTCCACCTCTATTTCATGCATTTTGGGGTTTGACAACCATTTATCTATTACCCTATGTGCATGTTTAACTAGCTGTCAACATTTTATCTTAGTCTTCCAAGCATAATGCAATACTTCTGGGAATTATGTACATTAAGTACATGATTAAAATGTCTTCAAAAGATTTCACCAACTCATAGTTATACATGGAAGCATGGTTGATAGGGTAGAAATACGGTTAGATAAAGAAAAGTAAATAAAGTGAAGCAACAATGTGATGATGATGTCATTGATGCATGCTTACCTTTTATGAACTTACTAGATTATTTTTTATACATTCATTATGCGTGCATGTCCTTAAATGTCATGGGTATATAGTCTTCATGTGTGGGTGCTTGCATACTTATGTGGGCATGTACTTACATGTCACGAGAATTTAACTACAGGGGAAAAATATACTTATACTAGATCTACTACTGGTTTTTAACCACCTGGTCCTGAAGCTTCCTTATCCTGTGCTTTTCTTGATGCCTTAGTGACCTTCACCTTTTTCTTATGGGTCTCGATCTCAATCTGCCAATATACCTCTGTGCATCTTTTGGAGATGAAGGGGTGGAAAACCTTGAGGATATAAAACCCCCAAAGCTGGGATACCATTAAAATTGAGTTGAAGACCAATGCCCACCCAATAAAAAGCGGCCTGTAGGAAGAACTAGTACTATGAAAATTTAGTCAAACAATAAATTGAATTGTTTCTGGTGCAGCTTAAGGGTTTCTCCACGCTTACAATCTAGATTTCTAGTTGTGTCAAGGAAGGGCTTCACTGAATGAACAAGATTTTCCTCCTCTACAACCGTGGAACCTCCTTTACAAACTTGGGACTAGTTCATAGGTGAGGTAACTGAAAAACCTCCTTTGCAACTTTGGAAACTCCTTTGCAACCTCGGGCCTAGTTCATGGGTGAGGTAAGTGAAATATGTAAAATTTTATTGTCGTGACAGGGGGAAGGTAAGATGGATAGTTTTAATTTTTTGTTGTTTTTTAAATTTTTATAAATGATCCAATTCCATCGTAGTTAGCATGATTATCATGATCATTGTCTTTATGTCTATCATCGTCATCATAGAGAACATCATCGTCAATAGACCCTTTCTTAAAAATGATTTGTCATATGAGTGTAATATGGTGACCATTTCAAATTTTGACACAGAGAGGATGATTAATAAAGACCATATCATGGTTATTATTTCCTATTCCATTGTCAAAGGCCATACTACAACATGAAACACCAAAATAGGGGGTGAAGATATGAAGATATTGTGAACTAGGGTGGTTTATTTTTGTTTTTGGGAGCTATGAGTATGGGAGGGATTTCTTTTTCGTTCCTGGGGATACATCCACTATGAAGAATACTTTCAACACATTTAAAGAGAGCACAATATGATTGACATTGTTTTATCAAAGGAAGCACTTTCACTTGAGATGGGAAGACTCTCCTATATTGAGATGTTGGATGGAGAGTCTATTGGGAGCGATACCATCGTGTTCTTTTAAGTTATTTTATTCAACATAACTATTGTGGCTAACTCATCTTTCTTATAAAAGATTAAAGTTTTTTTGAGCCTTTGACTATGCTCTACTAATTCCTCCTTTGGATGAGTCTTTTTCATCGCATATAAATGCCTTACTTCAGGGTGGACTTTCACTTTACCCCCTAGGTGCTTCCTAGGATAAGCTTTCATGGCTCATTATGTGATTCTTTTGACTGGGTGGAATGTATTTTTGGTGCTATATTGAGGCTTGCTTTTGTACACCCTTTGATGATGGGCTATAGGATACATTTTTGACATAGACTAGGTACTTTGTACTGATAGAAGTATAAGATATAAGATATTTCTGAAATTATTAAAACCAAATCAAAATGTAATTTTGAAGTTATATAAAGTGTTTTTTGTTTTTACCAATTGGGCCACACTACAACATGAAAAACTAAAATAGTGGGTGAAGGTATGAAGGTATTGTGAACTAGGGTGGTTTATTTTTGGTTTTGGGAGCTATGATTATGGGAGGGATTTCTTTTTCGTTCCTGGCGATACATCCACTATGAAGAATACTTTCAACACATTTAAAGGGAGAACAATATGAGTTATGATGTTTTATACAAGGAAGCACTTTCTCTTGAGATGGGAAAACTCTACTATATTGAGATGTTGGATGGAGAGTCTATTAGGAGCGATACCATCCTATTCTTTTAATTTATGTTATTCACCATAACTATTGTGGCTTACTCATCTTTCTTAGAAAATATTCATTTTTTTAGCCTTTGACTATGCTCTACTGACTCCTCCTTTGGATGAGTTATTTTCATGGCATATAAATGCCTTACTTCGAGGAGATTTTCACTTTACCCCATAGGAACTTTTTTGGATAAGTCTTCAGGGGTCATTATGTGCTTTTTTTAACTGCATGGAATGTATTTTTGGTGTTGGATTGAGGGTTGATTTTGTAAACCCTTTGATGATGGGTTGTAGGATACATTTTCAACATAGACTGGGTATTTTGTATTGACAGAAGTATAAAACATAAGATATTTTTGAAATTGAAAATGTAATTTTGAAGTTATAGAAAGTGGTTGTTGTGTTTACCAGTTGGGTTTCCATGATAAAAAAAAATTCTATGTATCTTGTTGATTTTGTTTGTTATTTATTATTTTAAATGTGGATAAAATTGTGAAAAAGGTAACAATAATGATTCACCCCCCCACTCCCCTGTCAGTATTGTCCAATATTGTAGCATTAAAATGATTATGGTTATTAATGATTTTGTTTTCATTACTTTAATGATTATTAATGCAGCTCTCTATTTTATATTACTTTGCTACTTAAAATAATTAATATACCTATATTTGTGTTTTTTACAATTGATATGCGAAATGTTTGTTCCGTTTTGTTGCATAGCTTATTTTTTAATGTGTGTGACATCTTTCGAGGACTATGGTTATCTTCAAGGGGATAGCCACCCCTTCGTGAGTTAACCTAAGGAAGATGAGATGACCACATGATCTTCCTTATCCAGTGATGATGATTATGAGCTTCCATGCTTTGCATGAGACACATGAGACGTATGACCACATATAGTTGAGAAGGCCAAGTAACCTACCCTCATGGTGAATTGATGTCCAAACTGTCTTGTCCTTTTTTCCATGCCATCATCCTTTGTAATAAACCTTTATATTCCTTTTTGCAATGTCATCATCATTTTCCATCAATATCCTTTTTCCTTTAATGTTGTACCTATCATGGGAATCCTCCATCCAAGTGGTCGTACAATATAGTTGGAGAATATTTTTATAAGCTTAGGCTTCCCATAACAGCTTTATTTTAGCTATACATGTCAAGTGTTAAACTTTATCATTTAAATTACCGTAACATGTAAGGGAATTCCTGCAAAATGAATGTATCAGCATTCATCTAGTAAATTCATAAAAGGTAAGCATGCGTCAATGAAAACATTACAATGTTGCTTTCATTTATTTGTTTTTCTTTATCTAACCATACAACTCACCCTGAAACATTGCTGGTCTGTTCATCTCAATATATTTAATTTGTCTCACATATATCTTCAGAATCAATGAAAATTAATATCTCACAACTGTAGATTTCTGAAAACATATTGTACCTAATTTATTCCTACATTTTACTTCATCTACTGCTATGGCTTCCCGTGGAAATTTTTCAACCTTTGTGCATTTATTCTCGCATAATTAATATATCAATAGTCATCTAGTAAATTCATAAAGGGTAAGCATGCATCAATGACAACATCACAATGTTGCTTCGCTTTATTTGTTTTTCTTTATCTAACCATACTGCTCCCCCTGAAACCTGTATGGTCTATTCATCTCAAGATATTTAATTTGTCTCACATATATCTTCAGAATTGATGAAAAGTAATATCTCACAACTGTAAATTTATGCAAACATATTGTACCTAATTTATTCCTGCATTTTACATCATCTATTGTTATGGCTTCCTGCGGGCATTTTTAACCTTTTGTGCATTTATGCGAGAATTTTCCTTGCAATGCGTGCATATGGTTGACACATGTTGGAATTTTATAAGGTATCATGGGCATTTTATCAGTCCAATGGACATTTACAAATTGGATATAGGGAATTTCTCAACAGGATCGAGACATTTTCCAAAATAATTTGCTTATCCAAATTGGAGAATTGATGTAAGTGTATTCTGAAACATAAATGTGGGAATATTTATCTAGCTGTAGGAATGTTTACAAGCTGCACACATTTTTACTCTATTTCCCTATGGGAATTTTTAACTAGATGGGGGCATTTTTACTTTCAAGTGTGGGCATATTTGATGCTTGAGGATATTATTGAGGCCTGGCTAGCATTTGTTGACTCCACTTCCGGGCATATAAGGAAACTCTTCTTACACCCTTGCATTCTCGTCAAGATCCCTAGTTAGGTGCCATCCACCATATCGCTACCTTATATGACATTTTTTGGAGTACTTTGTTGTCATTTTTTATTGCGAGTAGGTCTTACTATTGTGCTTCTAGCGTTTGTCATTTGTGAGGGTTAGATGGTCTATTTCACATTCTTTTCCAATTCTGGGTTCTCTCCTTTGACAAGTATGTTGGTCTAGTTGAGTCTGATGCAAGTAACCTAATGCTAATAGGTTGAAAATTGTTTAGAATCATTTTTCTAAGGATAAGGGTGCTCTTCCCTAACATATTATGTTGAGTTATATTATGTTTAGTTTATAATTGGTTCAGATCTGATATATCATGATATTGTTATGTGTTGGTATCTTTCATTAACAACTTAGATATGATATAGATCACTACTATTATTACTGTTATTGTTTTAAGTACTTTAATGTTAATTGTAACTCATTATTTCTTAGACATGATGTACATGAAGGATATTGAGGTATGGTTTTCTATAATGGACATGCTTGTCTCATTGTTTCAGCTTTGAGTTTGAATAATTGAGAAAAATAATTATAAAATACAACTGAGTTGAATCTACCTGAGAGTTTGCATCTTTTCTCCAAATGAGATGAAATGTGAATTAGACATTTTTATGGATCTTGTGTCTTTAGAGTGGTTCCTTGTGTAGTCTAGTGGATTGAAATATAGAGAAGGTTCTTCTCATGGTATATGACTAGGATGGGGTGCTATTGAGGTAAGTAATTTTTAATTTTCTCCTATTGAATGCCTTTGAGCCTAAACTTTTGGTAAATTTTCAAATATGGAGTGTGACATTTATTTTTCATTGTTTTTCACTAAGTTATCTTCCTCTACTCTTCAGGTGTTTCGAAAAAGGGTCAAAGTATTAAGTCTATGATTACTTCCTTTGATTGCTTAAAAATCTCATTAGTCATGACTGATTACTCAACTTCTTGATTGTCAGGTCTATGGTGAGTATCAGCAGCTCATTCATAAAGTTCTCATTTTAACTTCTCATTTTAATATTTTTTCCATAAGACTGTTGGTTATTTGTTTATTGAGAGCATTTATTTTTGTGAAACTGTAATTATTTTTGTTCTCAGTGTTTGGGTGAAAACTTAATTGTCCTCATGGGAGAATAAGCAGTAAATAATAGAAATACTTATGCCATAATAAGTTGAAGGAGCATAATTTCTAGGTAAGTCCATCATCACAACTGTAAGTCCTTTCCAAATTGTAGGTATGCCTAGAATGGAATCACTTGTAATTTTGAATGTTTTCTTTAAGAATGTTTCTAATCTTCAATGCAAGTCTAACTTTCCTTAAATGCACTCATGCCCATAGTTTATGCTAAACAACTTGGATGTGAAGTTCAAACACACTCCTATTCTACGGTGTGATGAAGTGTCCTCATCTTTGAGAAAAGAAAAAATAATAACTCAACAGAACACATTAGGTAAAATTGCAATTTCCCTAGTTACCAAATAGCACAAAATAGAAGAACTCATTAGATAGCATCATAGTTTATTTTTCAAAATTCCCAACCCTTTCTTTTGGCAAACCTATGAATTGAGTTCTATTTTTCATAAAATGAATGAAATACTAAACTGTTGATTTTGAATTTTCATATCCTATTAAGAATATTTTGTTCTTAGTAGTTCAAATTTAAAACTATGAAACTTTAAAGTTAAATTGATAACCTCCTATCAAATCTGTAAAATATGAATGCTAGATTCTAAAAATGTATCACATTGAAAACCAGAACAACTAGTACAAATCTGAATGACTAAATCATGCAAACTTCAAAAGTCCTAAACTAGAAACTCATCTATTTATGTGCTTTGCAAACTTAGAAATGAACTTATACTAAAAATAAAACAACACTTCTAATTATATAAAACATACTAGATTGGAAATCAATTAAGGTTGGTGCATGCTAAATATGCCCTCTAACTCTCTCTATAACCATGCCTCTTCATCCTGATTAAAGTTCCCACACCCACATTGCTATGCCAATATCCATACTCTTGTGCATTGGAATCAAGAGGAACAAGCACTTATTGTATGTGCACCTCTGTTGAAGGTGGACATGGATTGAGCAACATAGGCAAAAAAATATGACACTCCCTCTTTGCGATGAAATTGCTCACAACCAAGCCAAGGCTCTCCTTCAACATCTAAAACTTCCCTTTAGTGATGAGCTTCATCAATTCTTGCAAACTATGAATATGATGGAACATACTCAAGAACCGCTGCTTCCTTCTGAACTCCATCTTTGAGGAAATGGTAACGAATAGTTATGTGCTTGGATAAAGCATGAAATATTGGGTTTCATGCTTCTTAAATATTTTGATACAACTCTAACTGTTACAATATAATATCATGTGCTTCCACATTTGATCGATAAACTCTGCTATCAATTTGTGAATCCATATGGCTTCTCAACTAGAGTAGATTGATGCTATAAGTATATACTTTGATTTCGTTAAATTGAGTGCAATTGTTGCCTTCTTCTGTAATGTCCCGGTTTTGACCCCGTTACATTAGATGTATATGATGTATACATTGTAAATGATCAGGGTGTGGAGCTAAAGGCCAAGGCCCCACCATTGATCAGTCATGTTATGTTTTGGATTTTAATTTGTCACCGATGGTATATTGGGGCATGAAGCATATATTATATTGGTCATCATGTAAATATGCATCTATAATTAATTAAATGAACCCGACCAGCTACGATCGCGGCAACTAAAATGAGAAAAGGGCATGATTTTCACAAGGATAAGGATGTGGGGCAAATTGTCAACCTTGGCCAATGAGAGAAAAACCCATGTGTCTTCTTCCTTTGTTTTATCCCAACCACTTTCATTAAGAAAGACTGCTAGTGGTTGAGGCAGTTAATTGTTTTGGGGAGTGGGGTAGCAGGACTGTCAGTCCTCACCCACACGCACACTCTACCCATGATTTTGTTGTTCATCCCCTCATGAAAACACTGCTTCCTCTCCACGAGTTACTAAACACCCAGGCACTGCAATTTCACGTCCTCCTGGTAGCTGTTCACCTTCACGCACTTCCCATTTGTTTGCTCATGGTTTTCACACACAGGGATTTTCCTGATTTCACCCACGCTTTTTTTCCTCCGTGGATTTGAGAATGGTGTGGCTCTGTCCTTTACTCACGGGCTGATTTGTGGGTTCGGCATTGTGATTGTTCACGCCCCAATCATGAGACTGTAAATTCGTCCCCATTGTGGTCTGCGTATGTTTTTCCCAGCAGCATTGGTTGTGCAAAATGGGTCATTGTTCCCCACGTCATTGGTAATATGTATGCTGATGTGTTTTGGAGCTGTGGTGTTTTCCCCCCTGTTGGAAGGGTGTTTACTGTTGTGTTTGGGACTGTGTAATTCGATGGGGAGTCTTTTTCCTGTTTAAGCTGTGACAGCTAAATTAATTGCTTGAGTGCAATGGTTGGTCTTTGGACTATGAGAGGAGCAGGGATGTTGCCTTAGATTTGCTTGATAAACCTAGTGGTTGGAAACCACACAGACAGAGCTAGAGGGCCAGCCTTCTTCTCCATCACCCCTGAATAGAACTGGAAGGGAATGCAGGGCCTGAGGGATTGTGTAGCAGAGAAGGGACTGATTCCTCTCTTGGGTGTGTTTGGGTGTCTTAGAGGTCAGGTTAGTTCTGGTGTAGGTGTTCTTGGCTCTGTAATGAGCTCACCAGCTTAGCAATTTTCCTTCTCCAGCTGCCTAATGGCCTGATAAACCCAACTGTGTTGGCTTGGCTGTATTTGTATATTCTTGGCTATGTGTAAGCCTGTTGTTGCCTTATTCCTTGGAGAATCATGCCCAGATTAGGGGTGGCAGCGTTGCTGAGAGATTAAGGAGCTCACTGGCCTATGGCTGGGTGGAACGTTGCAGCGACGTAGCTGGTTGCAGATCGACTTCTTCCTAAGATAAGTGATCTTGTCCAAATATACTTCTGCAACCTTAATTTCTATTAATGAAATGATGAACATGTTGAATGAATCCATGACTGAATGCTGTTGGTTTCCATTTTGCATGATGAATGCTTATTTGAATGTATGATGTTTCCGCTGTGTCTGATAGATTATTTCATAAGTGCATGTTTTTACTTCAACGCAGTCTCCTTCAGCATTCTGTTTCAACCATTTTGAGTATGCATTTGTTCATGGGGCTCTTAGCCCATGTGTTTGAAGCTTGTAGTCGCATCCTCCTTGCCAGTCGGAGGCATGGGGACGTGACATTATGGTATCAGAGCTCATGTTGCAACATGGGCCTGCATGAGCATTGAAGGATTGCAGTGACAGAGGCAGTGTTTCTTCTACCCAGCAGCAAGCAGTCGAAGACTGTAAAAATTCAAAAATTTTGTTGAAGTGTTGAATAGTCGGGCCATTAGCAGAATTGACTTTCGCCATTGCAGAAGGGTTAGTGGTTTCCCATCCGTTGTTGCGTCTGTTGAAGGACTTTCGACGTGGCGGAAGCATAGCGGAAGTTTTCCCGACGGGGCACAGTTGGAAAGAAAAGCGAAGAAACTTCCGCCGTTGTAGAAGAGTTCTCGAAGTGGAACTTTCACCATTGCGGAAGAATTCACGAAGTGGGCTTCCGATGTAGTGGAAGAGTTAGTGAACTTTCGCCAATTGGAAGAGAAAGTGATTCCCCGTCCGCTGTTGCAGAAGTCCAAACCGTTAAGTCTTCCAACGGGGAAGAAAATCGTGGAAATCTCTAAGTAAAGAGTGACCAATCGAAAGGGAAAGTGGTTCGTTAGCCGCCATTACGGAAGTGAAATCACTAAAGCTTTCGACCAGAAAGGCCGCCGACGCCGAAAAGTTGAAAATTTTTCTAAGTCCGTGCCGATCGGAAGAATTTAGTATTTGGCATGCTGTCATTGCGGAAGCCAAAGGCACTAGCCTTCGGAAGTGTAAAGACCACCGATGTCCGAAGTGGAAATTTTCTAAGTAAACAGCTGCTAGTCGGAAGAGAAATTGTTTTGTGAGTCGCCGTTGCAGAAGCAAAAGTAATAAGTCTTCCGATGGGGAAAGTCCTCCGATCGCCGACACATCAAAAAGGTTAAGGCTCGAAGTTGGTTCACCAATCAAAATAAGTTATTGTCTGGAGAGCCGCCATTGCGGAAGAAAGAATTCTTCCGAGATCCATCGTTGCAGAAGAGAAAGTGATTGAGCATCCGCCGTTGCGGAAGCCAAAGCGCTAAGACTTCCGATGTGGAAAGACATTCGACAGCCCATGAGAAGGAAAGGAAAATTTTGAGTTTTTCCATGGGATTTCTCAGCAAATTTTGACTGTTTTTAGAGGTATTTTTCCTTGACCCCCGTCGTCCCCCTCAGATAGACACTCTTTGATGGAGAAAATTCTATGTTTTGGGAAACTCATAATTTATAATTTTCCAAGAGAAGGTAAGTAATGTTGGTTTATATCAATATTATGCATCTAACAATTGTGTTACTAACACATTGCAGAGTCATAGTCACCTTCAAGGGAAGTATTCCAGATAGTGCATTTGATAAGTAAGTGGTGGTTCAGTATGAGAACCCATGATGGGTATGATGCTCAGGATTCTTATGAGTGAGCAGAGGATGCCATGGGAGAAAATGTCCGTAATAGAAATGATGACATTGAGTCTAATGGAAGGAGATTTCGAGAGACATCGTCAGATGTTGCAGCCACTATGAGAAGCTTAATTAAATCCCAGGAGGAGTAGCATCAGTTGAATGCTGCTATGTTGCAGAGTTTGACAGACTTGCAAAGAAAGATAGACTCTAGACGAGGTACATCAAGACCAGAAGGCAGTAAGAGCAGTACTAGGAGAAGGAGAAGGACTTCTAGTGGATCATCTGATTCCAAAGAATCCAGTGGGGATTCAAGCTCATTTTCGCATAGAAGGAAAAGGAAGAGGCACCATAGGGATCTCTCTCGGGATGAATTTAAGAAATCTAAACCTCCTACATTTGATGGAGAGGTAAAGACTGGACAAGAGGCTGAAGCTTGGCTTCTTGGTATTAAGAAGTACTTTCAAGTGCATGACTATTCAGGAAACATGAAGGCAAGAGTTGCCATATTCAATCTGAATGGAAGGGCATCCATTTGGTGGGAACACTTCAAGCAAGTGAAGAGGATCAGTGAAAGGAAACTGAAGTGGAAACAGTTCAAGAAGTATTTTAAGCAGAAATACCTCTCTGACAGGTATTATGATGACAAGATTAAGGAGTTCCATGAGCTAAGATTGGGACAACATACCATGGAAGAGTATGCTAATAAGTTTTTGGAGCTATTGAGGTATGTCCGGTACATCAGAGATGAAAAAGTAAAGGTCCAGCATTTTCTGAGTGGATTACCTCAGTCTTACAAAGATAGAATTGAGTTCTATGAACCTAGAACTCTTGAAGAAGTGATAAGAAAGGCTAAGTATTGCTATGAGCAAAGAAAAGGTAAGCCAAATTTCCATAAGTCATGGAAGGACAAGAAGAACAAGAAGTTTGACCAAACAAAGAAGGGTTTCAAACCTTCTAGCTTCAAGAATCAGTAGAAGCAGCCCTCCCAAGCTGCGAGTGAGCCGGTTGGAGTGATAGGAGAAAATCCTAAGGATCCAAAACAGAATAGAGGGCCACTTCAGTATTGGAAATGTGGAGGACCCCACATGCACAGAAATTGTCCACTCGAGAACGAGGGTGCAAGGCCAGCTTATAATATTCAAGAAGCAGAAACAGTGGGTCAAATGGCAAGGGCAGTCCCTAGGATTTATGCAGCACTAGAGGACCGCCAGGTAGATCACCAGTCAGTTGTGGTTGAAGTAGCAAGTAAGAATGTTGAGCAATCTGTTTCTATTTTGATTGACCCTGGTTCTACGCAAAGTTACATTACTCCTAGAGTAGTGGAGATTTCTTCTTTTAAGAAAGTAAAGCATAGGAAGTCTTGGTTAGTTTTGCTAGCCACTGGAACTAAGAGAAAGGTCAGGGAAGTGGTAGAGAAATGTCCATTGGTCATGAATGGATTGGTCACATGTGTTGATCTGAATGTTTTACCACTTGGTTCCTATGATGTTCTCATTGGAATGGATTGGTTAGAAGCTCACAGGGTGACGCTTGATTGCTACAATAAGACTTTTGAATGCATGAATGAAGAAGGGAACCTAGTAGTTGTGAAGGGTATTCCAAAGGTGATATCAGTATGGCAAATTTCAGCAATGCAATTAAAGAAGTTCTATAGGAAGGGTTGCCAGTTGTATGCAGCTCAGATTTTGGAGGAAACAAGAGATGAAACTCCTAGGTTGGAGGACTATCAGGTGTTACAGGAATTCAGGGATGTGTTTCCTGATGAGATTCCAGGGCTTCCTCCAAAGAGGGACATTGATTTCACAATTGAACTTGTGCCAGGAGCAGCACCAGTGTCCAAAGCACCCTACAGGATGAGTACCCCAGAGATGCTAGAGTTGAAGATGCAACTGCAAGAGTTGTTGGAAAAGAAGTATATCCGGCCAAGTGTGTCTCCTTAGGGAGCACCAGTTCTATTTGTAAAGAAGAAAGATGGTACACTCAGGTTATGTATCGATTACAGACAGTTGAACAAGGTCATTGTGAAGAACAAATATCTTTTTCCTAGGATTGATGACCTCTTTGATCAAATGAGAGGAGCAAAGGTATTTTCCAAGATTGACTTGAGGTCTGGTTACCATCAGGTAAGGATCAAGGATGAAGACATTCATAAGACAGCCTTTAGGACAAGGTATGGGCATTATGAGTTTGTAGTGGTACCATTTGGTCTCACAAATGCACCAGCTACATTTATGTGCCTTATGAATAGTGTCTTCAGCAGGTATTTGGATAAGTTTGTTCTTGTTTTCCTTGATGACATTCTTATTTATTCTAAGAATGAGGAAGAACACGAAGAGAATTTGAGATTGACATTGCAATTGCTTAGGGAGCATCAGTTGTATGCGAAACTAATCAAGTGTGACTTCTACAGAGATAGAATTCAGTATTTGCATCACATTATCTCAAAGGAGGGTATATCTGTGGACCCTGAAAAGATAGAAGCCATTATGAATTGGCCTACTCCAAGAAATGTGACAGATGTGAGATATTTCATGGGACTCGCAGGATACTACAGGAGATTCATTGAGGGATTCTCCAAAGTTGCACATGCTATCACTTCTTTGCAAAAGAAGGGGATGAAGTTCGAATGGACCTCGAGGTGTGAAGAAAGCTTCCAGAGGTTGAAGAATCTTCTCACTAGTGCACCAGTATTGAAAGTGGCAGACCCAGAAAAAGATTTTGTGGTGTGTACCGATGCATGGGGACAAGGGCTTGGAGGATTCCTTATGCATGACAACCACGTGATATGCTATGAGTCAAGAAAGCTGAAGGAACATGAGAAGAACTATGCCACTCATGATCTAGAGCTTGCAGCCATAGTACATGCTCTCAAGATGTGGAGACATTACTTGATGGGTAGGAGATTTGAGCTCAGAACGGATCATTGTGGACTGAAATATTTGTTTGATCAGCCTACTCTTAATGCTAGGCAAGCAAGATGGCTGGAATTTTTATGTGATTTTGATTTTGAAATCAAGCACATAAAGGGGAAGGAGAATAAGGTAGCTGATGCACTCAATAGGAAAGTGCAAGAAATGCATGTGGCATCTCTTAGTATTTGCCAATTAGATTTGAGGCAGCAGATTGCCAATCATGTTGCCAGAGATGAATTGTATGAGCAAGTAAAAGACAAATTGCAGCAGCAAATTCTCGAGAAGAGGTATGAGAGATATAAATTGGAAGAAGATGGACTTCTCACCTATAAAGGTAGAATTTATATTCCGGATGTAGCAGATTTGAGGAGAGTTATTATGGATGAAATCCATCAAGCTCCATATTCTGGTCACCCAGGATATCAGAAAACAATCGCTACAGCTAGAAAGTAGTACTTTTGTCTAGGAATGAAAAAGGATATGGCTGAGTACATTTCAAGATGTATGAAATGTCAACAGGTAAAGGTTGAGCATCAACATCCAGCAGGTTTGTTGCAGCCTTTGCTAGTTTCGAAATGGAAATGGGAATTTATTTCCATGGATTTTATTACAGGATTGCCGATGACTTGGAGACAACATGATTCCATCATGGTTGTGGTAGACAAGTTGACTAAGGCAGCACATTTTATACCAGTGAATTCTACGCATATGACGGATGACGTTGCAAAGATCTTCATGAAAGATATTTTCAAATTGCATGGATTGCGGAAGGCAATAGTCTCTGATAGGGATGTCAAGTTCACTTCCAACTTTTGGAAGGGGTTGTTTGCAGACTTGGGTACAAAGCTAAACTTCAGCATTGCATACCATCCTCAGACAGATGGCCAGACAAAAAGAGTTAATCAAGTGCTTGAAGACATGCTTCGCATGTACGTAATGGACAAACCAACCAAGTGGGAAGATTACTTGCACTTAGTAGAGTTTGATTATAACAATGGACATCAGGAATCCTTGGGGATGAGTCCGTATGAATCTTTGTATGGAAGAAGGTGTAGGACACCAATGACTTGGGATAATCCAGTGAACCGGATTATGCTTGGACCAGAATTGCTCAAGGAAATGGAGCAAGAGGTTGTAAAGATCAAGTAGAACCTAAAAGCAGGACAGGACAGACAGAAAAGCTATGCCGATAAGCATAGGGTGAACAGGGAGTTCAGTGTTGGGGATCATGTTTACCTCAAATTGAGGGCAAGGAAGAGTTCCTTGAAGCTTGGAAGTTGTGCCAAGTTGTCACCGAGATATTGTGGGCCATTTGAAGTGCTTGAAAGGATAGGGCCAGTTGCATATAGACTTGCATTGCCTGCTAGCACTAGAGCTCATAATGTTTTTCATGTTTCTTTGCTTAAGATATATGTACATGATCCTAACCATGTGATAAATTGGGATGTGATTCAGGTGGAACCCGAGGGAGAGTTCTGAATCGAGCCAATGCACATCCTCGACAGGAAGGTCACAATGCTCCAGAACTGAGCCATAGGTCAGGTAAAGGTGCAATGGGAGCACTTCAGACCTAAAGAGGCTACATGGGAGTTGGAGGATGCCATGCAATTGGCACATCCATTTTTTTTCAATTCTGCGGAACACTAAGGCGATACCAGTGTAGCATTTTGTTCAAATTCTGTAAAGCACTGAGGATAGTACTATTGAAGGGGGATGGGAATGTAATGTCCCGATTTTGACCCCCTTACATTAGATGTATATGATGTATAAATTGTAAATGATCAGGGTGTGGAGCTAAAGGCCAAGGCCCCACCATTGATCAGTCATGTTATGTTTGGATTTTAATTTGTCACCGATGGTATATCAGGGCATGCGGCATATATTATATTGGTCATCATGTAAATATGCATCTATAATTAATTAAATGAACCTGACCAGCTACAATCGCGGCAACTAAAATGAGAAAAGGGCATGATTTTCACAAGGATAAGGATGTGGGGGAAATTTTCAACCTTGGCCAATGAGAGAAAAACCCATGTGTCTTCTTCCTCTGTTTTATCCCAACCACTTTCATTAAGAAAGACTGCTGGTGGTTGAGGTAGTTAATTGTTTTGGGGAGTGGGGTGGTAGGACTGTCAGTCCTCACCCACACACACACTCTACCCACGATTTTGTTGTTCATCCCCTCACAAAAAGACTGCTTCCTCTCCACGAGTTGCTAAACACCCAGGCACTACAATTTCGTGTCCTCTTGGTAGCTGTTCACCTTCATGCACTTCCCATTTATCTGCTCATGGTTTTCATGCACAGGGATTTTCCTGATTTCACCCACATTGTTTTTCCTCTGCGGATTTGAGAATGGTGTGGATCTGTCCTTTACTCACGGGCTGATTTGTGGGTTCGGCATTGTGATTGTTCACGCCCCGGTTGTGAGATTGTAAATTCGTCCCCATTATGGTCTGCATATGTTTTTCCCAGCAGCATTGGTTGTGCAAAATGGGTCGTTGTTCCCCACGCCATTGGTAATATGTATGCTGATGCGTTTTGGAGCTGTGGTGTTTTCCCCCCTGTTGGAAGGGTGTTTGTTGTTGTGTTTGGGACTATGTAATTCGCTGGGGAGTCTTTTTCTTGTTTAAGCCGTGACAGCTAAATTAAGAGTGCAATGGTTGGTCTTCGGATTGTGAGAGGAGCAGGGATGTTGGCTTAGATTTTCTTAATAAACCTAGTGGCTGGAAACCACACAGACAGAGCTAGAGGGTCGGCTTTCTTCTCCATCACCCCTGAATAGCACTGGAAGGGAATGCAAGGCCTGAGGGACTATGTAGCAGAGAAGGGACTGATTCCTTGTGTTGGGTGTGTTTGGGTGTCTTAGAGGTCAGGCTAGTTCTGGTGTAGGTGTTCTTGGCTCTGTAATGAGCTCACCAGCTTAGCAATTTGCCTTCTCTAGCTCCCTAATGGCCTGATAAACCTAACTGTGTTGGCTTGGCTATGTTTGTATATTCTTGGCTATGTGTAAGCCTGATGTTCCCTTATTCCTTGGAGAATCATGCCCAGCTTGGGGGTGGCTGCGTTGTTGAGAGATTAAGGCGCTCGCTGGCCTATGGTTGGGTGGAACGTTGCAGTGACGTAGCTGGTTGCGGATCGACTTATTCCTAAGATAAGTGATCTTGTCCAAATATACTTCTGCAACCTTAATTTCTATTAATGAAATGATGAACATGTTGAATGCATCCATGACTGAATGCTGTTGGTTTCCACTATGCATGATGAATTCTTGTTTAAATGTATGATGTTTCCATTGTGTCTGATAGATGATTGCATAAGTGCATGTTTTTACTTCAACGCAGTCTCCTTCAGCATTCTATTTCAACCATTTTGAGTATGCATTTGTTCATGGGGCTCTTAGCCCATGTGTTTGAAGCTTGTAGTCGCGTCCTCCTTGCTGGTCGGAGGCATGGGGACGTGGCATCTTCCTACTGAATCTTTCTAGATATTGCTACCAATTTAGAATTAATAAACCATGCAACATCAAATCATCATCTCCCGCACTCCTCAAGCCAATATGAATTGTTCCTTTCAAGTATTAGAGCACATGCTTTGCAACAATCCAATGAATTTTCCTAGGTTCAGCGATGAACTGGAACGAAGTATTAACTACAAAATTTATATTGTATCAAGCCTAATATTTACTAGATACATAAGGGAACCAATCACCATTCTATAAACAAAAAAGTATCTACCAACGTTGATTCATCAATGAATAACTTTAGATTTCAAACCATGAGTGGCCAAGGGTATGCAATCCAACATTTAAAATCTCTTTAAGATATCAAATGTGTACTTACCTTGCCCAAGGAAGACCTCATTTGTATATTCCAAATGTGTATATCTAGAAAAAATGCATAAGGCCAATGTTGGTCATGTCAAATTCACAGGCCAACTCTATTTTACATGATGCAATGAGCTTCTTTGAACTACCTGTAAGTGTCAGGGAATCTACATAGGACCAAGACAAGAATATTGATTTCATCAAATAAGTAATAAAGGTTAGTATCTACAGTAGTATCTGTGAAATTTCTTATCAATCATAGAGAACCATGCACAGGGTTCCTACTTCACTGATTTATGTATACTTCCTCCTCAATTACAGCATAAAAAAAAGTAGTTTTTACATCCATCTAGTGTATAGAGCAACCAAAAAATGATGCTAAAGAATAATGGTTTTGATGGAATTATATCTGGAAACTGTAGCAAATGTCTTCTGATAGTCAAATATCTCTTTGGGAGAATCCTCTTGCTATGAACTTGGCATAGATTTGAAATACAATCTTTGTTGTGAATTTTATATTTAAAAAAAATACAGAGTAAATGTCGCTATAGTGATGTACTTCTGGTGCTATAGTGACATAGAAACGTTACTATAGCGACAAATCAATGCTTAGTGACTTCTAAGTTGAGAAAACACTCATCTCTATAGTGATAGGTTGTCGTCTTTATAATGATGATAGACTGTCGCTATAGCAACAGAAAATGACTTTGCTATTTCTTGGTGTCAACATACTTTCATGTCTATAGCGATGGGTTGTCATCGCTATTGCGACCAACCTACATCGTTATTGTGACTAATGTACGTCGCTATTGTGGCTAATGTATGTCACTAAATCGAAGTGAATTGAAATAGTAGCTTTATTTTACGACAAACTTACGTCGCTCCCACGATGAAATATGAAAAATTCCCTGGTTTTTGTGACAATCTTTCATTGTTATAGCAATGCCCAAACAACGCTCAAACAACATAATTTGACTTAGTCACTTGTTTTTCCCACAATAAATCGTCACTATAGCGACACACATCTATGGCTATAGTGACACATACACATCGCTATTTCGATGCTTGTTTATTTTTGAAGAAAAAACCACAATCATCATGTGTTATCGATGGTCTGTCGCTATAACGATGAAATATTCGAAGAGTGGCCAATGCGACGATAATTGTGCGATAAAAATTTAGGCTTCTAAATGTCGCTGTAGTGATGGAGATGTGTTTCTATAGAAACAATTTCTGTGGGAAAAAAATTCACATGTACGAGTGCTCACTGATTCGAAATGGACAAGATTCTTGCTCAGATGTATGAATTTTGTGATTTCTCAAATATATATGGTTTTCCAAACTCCATGCCTGATAGAGAAGTATGGGAACATTTTCTTCCGAGATTTGGGGGGGAAATTATGATCATCCTTGTGAACATTTGTTGTATTTCACGAATGTATGCATAGGGTAAATATTGTCCACAAGGATGTTCTTATTAGAATCTTCAAATTTTCTTTGGAAGGACATGCTCATGAGTGGTGTAGAACCCTTCTTGTTGCTAGCATTCATTCATCGAAAATCTTCCATTCTGCATTTAATAATTATTACAAAATGAGGTATCTGAATGATATTATTTATAAAGAATGTTGTATGGAGTTCGATTTGCTATACAAAAAATATGATAATCATGAAGACCAGGATGATTGTGATAGCAAAATCATAGATACATTTGTCATTAATCCAAATGTTTCTAGTAGTCATGGTTATGATGCAATTGTTGTCCCAAATGTTGATGAATATCAAGCTTCCCATGAGCCATCTTTTTTCTAAGATCATAATCAAACAGAGAAATTTGAGTTTCAAGATGCATAAATGTTTAAGGATCAATTTGTTTATGATGAGTTCTAAGATGATTTAGATCATAATTTTGTTTCAGCACCAATGAAACTTTTCAGCAGTGAAACACTGTATGATGAATATGAGTCAAAGTATTTGGAAAGAAGTGAAGGAGATGGAAAGGAGTTAAAAAATAAGCTTGCAGATATTTCTTCTTCATTAGTTATTGATCAACTATCACCAGATATTAGAAATCCGCCTTTTTCTATTCCTGAACTTGTATCTCCAATGAACATTAAACAAAATATGATCAATAGTGACAACACCTTGCAACAACTTTCAGATTTTCAAACAGATGAAATTAGCAGCAATCATGAAGAAGAGAATATACATAAACAATTTAATCTTCAGCTGGAACAACATTAGGAAGAGGTATTTATTTATGGTGTTCATGACCTTGTTGTCGATTATCTAGTCTTTGAGGAGTAAAAATGTCAAATCATTCTTATCAAGTGAATATTGGTTCTGTTGTATTTTCAAACTTTACTTTTGTATGCCATGGGTTCCTTCATTGTTCTAACCCAGATTAAAAGTTTCACCAGTTTATCAGTTTCTTGTACGGCTTCATTGGAAGCATGAATTTACTTGATCAGAAAACAACATAGTTGATTTGAGTAGAAATATACATAAATAAGCTCATTTTTTAGCATTGGATTTCAGTTTGGAGTTCATGAACTAGTTTTAACTATGCAGTTTGTTTCCAACAGCTTTGTTTACAACTTTTATGGTGTGTAATAGTAAATATTGGAGTAAATTAGATCAGTAATAAAACTCCATCACCTAATGAATAAGGCACTATACAGTTGTAGATTTTTAGATTGTAGTTTTCTTGTAGAAGTGGTGTGTTTCAGCATACGAATTTATGGTTTGCATGATGTGGATGTTTTGAGAGAAAGCCTTGATTTTTAGAGTAGGTTTAATGAACCGATTCTAGTTGTTAGAAATGGTTATATAAAAAAGCACTTAGTCTTCATGGTATTGAAGCCTCGCAGGGAGGACTCCATCCCTAAATAGAGCCACACGTTGGTACCACAATCTGCCCCATCAAAAATTTTAGTTTTTGACTGCGCGTAGGTAAAAATTGACTATATTTTCGCTGCTGGAAAGTTCAAACATGTAACAATATTTTTCTAAAGCTCCAATTTTCATCCATGATATGGCTACCTTTCCATTGAGTTCAATGAATCTTGCACATTTTATTTCCTTCCAATAAACCAAGATCTTCATCATTACTCCTTTGTCAAAATATTAAAACTTTTCCACTCTTGGATCAATTTTTCATACTCTCCTCAATCTTTGTCAAACTCTCCTCAACCTAAAATTGTTGAACCTAAAATTGTCATTTAACAAAAGTACTATATTACCCTTTGATACAAGACTACTTCCAAAGTTTTAAGACTTATTTATTATTATAAATTAATAAGTTTTTAAAATTTTGGTTAAAATATAAATTTAAGAAAGGGCAGGTCACTTTATTTCTATCCATGGTTTCCATCCACTGATAAAGATTCATAAAATTTCATGTTAAGTAGATCTTTACTAAAGTATGGGTCTTTCATTTTTATAAAAGCACGAGTCCTTGTCTTATTTCTATATCTTTGTCTTGTGCACACGTAAATTCATTATCAAAGTGTCGATTGGTTGTTGTTTTTGTTTGGTTTAACAAAAAGAAAACCTTGGGGTTAAGCCCAAGCTTTACCAACCATTAACGCACTCGAGGATTTCTCATCACAATAACTATGAAAAGCATCCAAGGGAACCCACTATAGGTATTAAACGTTTTTCCACGCGTTAATATGGAAATCAAGAATGGTGCCACCATCGTTCAAATGAACTCCATACTTAAAGCACCAATACCAAATGATAAGCGCCCTAAGGAGAGTCAACTTAGTATTTGTGCACATGATAGGTGAGAACTACAATTGATAAGTTCCGGATGTAAATACCAGGTGTGAAGGAATTTATACAAAGTCTCATCAAAACGTCAGGGTAAGGATTTTTGGTCAAAATCGTGGAAGACAATAGTGAAAGGTGAATTTTCATGTGTGGATCACATGGAAAAAATTTTAACTTCTCATTGCATTATTCCCAAGTCCGAGTATACAAGTCTTAAGATGAGTTTGTAAATGTTAGTGGAGGTCTCTTATTTATAATTAAATGCCAACATCAGAAATGAAAATTGTGCAGGTGAATACTCGAGATTGCTCAAATGAGTTCTTGTTGAGTGAATGTGTATGTTACACTTGGTCATGTGTTAGTCTCTTTTTGGTGGAATAAGAGCAACAAAAATTCAAAATGACCCTGTTAAGCAAGGGTTTATAGTCATTATCAAGTGTTTGGAAGTCACCATGTGTTGAAAACACCTGTATGCAACGATGATCAAGTTCTTAATGCTAAGATGCAACAAATAAATGTTCAAGGAAGATGCAGTGGAATTGATTATTGGTCTTGGGATCGCTAAACATTTATATCATTATATTTGTTTGGTCAATGCCAGAGTAACAGAGCCTCTTATGAAGACACTACAAGAGAGAGAGTATAAGAACTTCCAAGTGCCAATCATCTGCACACAAAATATCAAATATATAGCTTTCCAAAGAGCATCACATGCAATAATGCCAATACAGCTGGCTTAGTATTTGGAGGTTTCAGGATATAGAGAATGGTTCCAGATTTGCAGGCATAGGATCAAATCTAAAATATCAGGCATTGAATACGGTTTCCAAAGACACAAATAGAAAAATAATCGATAAGATGGCTCCAAATTGCAGTTTTTCAAGCTTTATTTCATATTATGTTCATGTTTTTCGATTTCAAGGCAAATAGTCAAATAACTCCAAATTGAAAGCGAGAGATTATTCTTAGGCAATTGGTCAAATGTTTATTTCCAACACCTTGAAAACATGATTGACAGGTAGAAGATGAGGAGCCAAATTTTATTTTGACCACATATTCCGGATTTGAAGACCATTGCTCGATACCAACAACTTATCCAAAAACAATATCTAATTTTAGATATTAGTTCTTGAATGTTAGCAACTGTTTTTATCACTATATTTTTATAAATTCAATCATGAATAATGTAAAGGGGGTGAGAGGTTCCAGCGGAGAGGTTATGAGAGTTATATGAAAGTCGAGTATTGTATTTGGAAGTTCTGAGATTATGCTTTGTAATATCTTTTGGAAACTTGCAATCTGAATTTGAGACTTTGTCCTTTATGAATTAGGTTCTGTCTATCATTAAATCTGAGTATCTTGTGGTTTTGTGTAAACCTATTATGGCATGAAATCCTTTGTAATGATGTTTTCGTTATAAATTCTCATGTTGTGGTTAAGTATCTCCGATTTCATGCTATAATGTTTTTCTATATAATAATGGTTTTTTAATGCTATATATGTATGGAATGTTTGTTCTGCACATTATTAGTAAGCCTTGAACTTGAGAGATTTTTGAAATGAATTTTGCTTCAGTCCAATTATCCAATGTTTTTAATTGTCTTGTGCCTTCTCAATTTGTAAACGATCTCTTGAATCTTGCACAACCACATATCCATTTAATAAAACCAATCATTTTCCTTCAGCATTAAGATGTGCTAGCCATGCTCTCTTTGCAGTAAGAGTACTTCTTATAGCATCAACAACCTCTTCAATGCCTTTAACTTGTTGATCATTTTATGATGATGGGGTTAGGTTCTCTTCCTCACGGGTCTCTTGCATCAGGTCATCCTCCTTTAGTGAACTCATGGTTTCAAATGGATTGGAAACCATGGGCTTCTTATGTAGATCAGGGGCTCTGTGTTTGCATCCCAACCTTTTTCGAGAATCCTCCCTTCTGAAGCCTTCTTCATCTGCTCCCTGGGGCTGCTTTGCCTAGGATGGGGGTTTATTCTATGGACATTCGTTATATAGATGACCATAATCATGGAAGAACCTACATTGGAATAGGATGTGTTCATAATCAAGTTGTTGCATTGAAACCTCATCTTCCCATGTTAGATTTATGGCTTCTGGAAGATCTTTGAAATTTCCTCGTAAACAAAAAATTGGGCATACAAGGTATAGAGACAGACCTTTGTTTATTCAGATAATATTTTAATAAAGGTCCCTAGGGTGTTACCTATATCTTCCAAAATATTTGGTGCCCAATATTTCCTTGACAAGGAGTATGACCGTATCTACACTAGGGATATACATAGATCCTCCTTAGCTGGACTGAAAATTTCCTTCCATGGTTTGAGAAAAATGACCCGCCAAGTAAAAAACATAGGGCCGTCCATCAAAAATTTGATCGTAATCTTCAAAACTACAAAATGTTAGTGAAGAAACCCTTGGATGCCAATTGGAGATTTTAGTGTCCCTGAGGATTCCATGTCGAGTTGATCCAACATATCAGGTATTTTTTAGAAGGCAAAACCCCCACAAATTTATTAATCAAAGCATGGTCCCTCATGTATTGGATATTCTCCCATATTTTTTAGATTTGATTTGTAAAGGTGAGATCTGTGCATATTTGGGTAGGAATTGGCCTAGGCACCTCACCCCTTTTCCTTGTTGTTGGTACCAACTAGTTTTATTCGACCCCTCTCATCCCATTTGACTAAGCATTGTCTAAATCCTACCGCTTTGAAATATATCATTATGGATCAAAGGGGAAAGGACCAACCCCCCTTGAATTCTCTTCCAGTGACTATCGCCAAGATTCCCACCTCTTGGGGTCACCAAGAGAAAGAAAATTCAGACGCTAGGGCTTACTATAGGAACACTAGCTGCGGCCACTCATCTTCTTATTACTCCCATTTACCCATACATAAACTAAATAATCAAACAATTATTAACATGGGTAGTTAATATATATGATTAGATGACCTAAGCATGTAATGAATGAATGGAGGTATCCTCTACACCTTGGAGAAAGGGTGTAATGTGATCTTTTTCTATTTCCTTTGGCTTACACATAATACAAACAAAAATTCCAAAACAATGATTTAGCTCTACAATAGATTGATTCCTCAATTGGATGAGAAATATGCAAACATATATATTTACATGTGTGCTTGTATATTAACCAAGATGCAATATAATTCACAACGCACATAACATTCCATAAAGAGAACCATCCCATCAAATTCATGGAGGGAAAAATTGAACTTAGTAAGTTAAACACATTGCTTGGAGATGACTTGTTGTAGCATGTGGCGGCTTAAACCGATTTCTAAATCTAACATTCATTTCGCTAAGCCAATGATCAATTCAATGCCAATTTTAAGTGCCCAATCGATTGGAAAATAATATGAGTGTATGGTTGTAGGGATGACAATGTTCAAAGGCTTAGGCCAACCAAAACATATACACAATAATTAAAATCCTTTAATTCCAATGTTTTAATTGAGGGAGGTTGTTGTGGTGAATTCCCACACTTACTCATCTGGAGGCAAATGGGTTTGAATTGAGCAAATATTGACAAACATACAAAGCTAAGGATTCAAAACTAAAAGCCCAACTTTAACCCATATTTTATTTATCATGACTTCACAATAAAATAAAATAAATAAAAGACAAAAAATGTCAAAATTAAAATCTTTATTGGTTGTTCATTCATGAAATTACTTTGGATTAATAACAAAAACATAATAGAAAAATGCCAAGGGAAATCATTTTTCTATAAAGATTGGTTATTACAATATCAAACAAGGCTTAGCAGCAAAGTTGCATATTCCCTCCTTTTAGATTTGAAAGGATGTCAAAAATATTTATGTTTAGATTTGAAAACAAACATTAGAATAAAATTGCAGCCAAATCACAAGCATAATTGACTAATAAAATCACTAGCTTATTACAAGCATCATTAACTCCATGATTCTCTATCCAAATTGCCTTTAGATTTGAGAGGGTGTCAAAAATATTTATGTTTAGATTTAAAAACAAACATTAGAATAAAATTACAAGAAAATCACAAGCATAATTGACTAATAAAAACACTAGCTAATTACAAAATCATTAACTCCAAAATTCTATATCCAAATTGAAGCACACATAGTATAATAAGCAAAATGATTTATTTACTAGTGATCCGTTTCAATTTCTTTTTAGTTCAGCAGTTCAGTTGAGAAACAATATGTTTTATCAAAAATAGGAAAAAGGATAAAAGTCACATTTCATGCAGGAAAAACAAAGGTAAATAAAACTCTTCTGTGGTTCCCTACATATTATCACCTGGTAGCATCTCTTCCATGCCATAGCTTTTAAGATAACCATTGAAGGTAGAAGAGTCGTATTTATTGAGTGCAGTGGAGATAAAACATTTTATATTGATTAATCACCTTGGCTCAAGCACTATATCAAAAGCACCATACCATCAATTTAAGAGACAAAGAAACTGATGAACTAAACTCTTCCCACAAGGTCAGATATACTAAGTCTAGGTTGTCACTGATTTATTTCCCTTAAAGAAATAGAATAGATGAAATAATAAACTAAAATGACATAACAATGATATATATTTAATAAATTAAAATAAGACAGTAATTTCCAAAGCACTTGGAACAGAAAAAAAGCAAAAAAATGGTATACATTTAAGAAATTAAAATAAGACAGAAACATTTGGATAGTTTTGAACAGTAAAAAACATTATAAAGAAACAATGAAAACAAAACTTAACGAGTAGTTATGTCCCATGCCTCATTAACCTGACCCATTCTACCATTACTTATCGCTTAAGTTCTAGGTAGTTGGAAAAACCATCTTAGATTATTATGAAGAAAACATTAAAATCAAACAATGTTTATACCTCATTAACCTGACCAATTCTAGCATTACTTATAGCTTCAGTTCTAGGTAGTTGGAGAAAACCATCTTAGATCATTATGAAGAAAACATTAAAATCAAACAATGTTTATAGTTAAATCTTTTTTTCGAAACATACATATATAATATCAGATTCTACCTAACCTACCTAACCTAACCTACATTTGGACATGGAACAAGAGAATCTCCACTCATGTTTTGTTTTCCATCCATTCTGAAAGACTACAAGCGTACATGACCAACTTGAGGTTGAAAATGTTGTGACCAAATAGATTAAAAGCTTATTAAAACAAGGGAAGATACAAATTGAGATCAATAGATCATTGATGCTTGTTCAAAAGGTGGAGAACCATGAAACATATATTAACTATGCTAGTCAAAGTGGTGCCTCACAACGTTCATATTCTAGTCAAAGTGGTTCTTCACAGCGTTCATAGCATTGGGATGAAGGGTTCAGATTTTAAGGGGAGTTCCTCTCGAAAACTCAAGGGGATTCCTGTGAATGTTGGAAAACCCCAAGTTCTGACGGTAGCTAAGGACAGAGGTAAAGGAGATTTCACTACTGTTCAAGAAGCCCTGATTGCAGTTCCAGTGAATAACAAAAACCTCGTCGAGATTACTGTCAAACAAACCCAAGCTAATTTGGAGGTGAGTTCCCTAAGATATTTAATAATAATTTGAAATCTAGGAAACCTTTTAAATTGCTTAGAATTTGAAACCCAACCATCTATGCATTGTGCAGAGCCAATTTGATTCTGAAAACATATTCGCTTTAAGATGAAGTACCAAAAGCTTTCTATACGTAGAAAGTGAAAACTCTTTTTGGTCTTATAACCCATAATTTGCTGGTTTGAATGGTTCATATGTATAGAGACGAGACTTAGGTTTGAGTAATATATGCATTCAAATCCTTCAAAAGTTAACTATGCAGTTATGTGACAGGTACCTTCAGCAAAATTAATTAGAAATTGAAAATATATTTTTTTAGAGGAAAAACTAAAACTGAAAAATACAAAAATTAGTAATAACCCACAGAACTTACCTCAGCAAACCTCACCAAATCCAGAACCTGGAACACCCACAATGCCCGTGGCTTCCAATAATATTTGAGCATAGAAAGAATATGGCACCATGTTTACTGCTTCTAAAGCTTTGATTGCTCATTGTGGTAGGTGAAGACGAGCGTAGACATATATGAAAACCTCTGCTTCATTGCAGGTAACACCTTCTAGCCGATTCAATGCCTCCACTAAGCTCTACAATAATCACCCTCTAAAATATTAAGAACACAACTGACTCGATATGGATCATCTACTAAGATTATATAACAATGAATTAACATTTAAATTGTCAAGCAAAAAGACAAACAACCATTTCTTAACAGTAAGAAAATAGGAAAGCCACAAAATCAAATCAAAGTATTTTATGCCAGTGGCACTGTCAGTAGGACAGACAAATTAATCAGGTCAACAACCTGACTGTTTCTCAGTTAGTGCACATTTCCGTCGCACATCGGCTATGCTAATCTTTCTCTATGCCAATCCAATTGTTATTAGATGTCTCTAAGGAGAACCTACAACCCAGTTGTTAAAAGATGAAAATGTCTAACTAGCATTGAGTTTTATATTTCTTCATATATGAAGGCCAACCTGCGAGTGAATTAGATGAAATGTGTATAAACCAGCTCGGTGCAGGTAGAGGAATTCATCAACGAGTTAGTGAATTTTCAAGCAGATGTTACAAGGGAATTTTGACTACATGCCTGAAAGATATAGTCAATGGCTAATGCCTAGAATGAAATAGGTAGATCCCTATAGGATTAAATATATCTTATCCATTTCCAACACGGGGTCATAGAGGCATTTACTAAAGTCACACCATGTTGATTCATTGTATGCATAAAGATAGACTGTCATTGTTTTACTTGAAATATTTCATTTCAGATGATTCGAAAGAAAAAACATAACGAATGTCATAATAGACTCACAAGTACATATGAGGAATAAGTCTAGCGGTGATATAAAGCAAGTAAATCCCAAATATATTGCTGAAAACCATTGGAATAAATCATCCTTCTGTCCTTTACATATCTGTTGTGCATCTGTAATACCCCTTCATGGCAACAACATTCAAGAAGCGCGTAGTTTAAATGTTCGACAATTTCACTGGTTTCCTGCAACATTTTTCGACAAGGATCTGGTAAAAAGCAATTGAAGGTTTGGGATTCCAATTATCTCAATTTAATATCAAACAAGTCAACAAGTTTCAGCTTTAACTAGCAGGAAACGACAGGGTTTTGCTGGTGTTTTTATTTTATAACATCTGTCTTATTTTATATTAGCGTGGGTGGCTGAATATGTTTTTATTTTATATGGCTTGTACACAAACACAAGGATCACATGTTTTCATTTTATATTGAAATAAAAGTACGTTTTTTAGTGAGTTAAGAAAACGTTAATTATACTTATAAATATTCTACCACTGTCGCACATACTACATTCGAGTTCATTCATTCAATCCAGTATCTCCATTGTTTTCTAAAGATAAGTGCGAGTCAAAATTAATCTGGAGTTGAAGAATATAGACCATGGATCATAATGCTTCCGTGTGTCCGTAACCAACTGATGGAAAGATGATTACATTTCTCAGTATTGACGGTGGAGAGGTTCGTGGGATTATCCCAGTGGCTATCCTCGAATTCCTAGAGGAAAAGCTCCAGGTAATGACCTTAGTCTGTTCCACGGTAAAAGTTAAGCTTCTAATGTTTTTAGTTTAATTTTATTCATCATATTTAAATGAGTTGTATGGTTTGTAACAGGAATTGGACGGTCCAAACGTGAATATAGTTGATTATTTTGACGTAATTACTGGAACGAGCACGGGAGGTTTGATCACTGCGATGTTGGCCGCTCCAAATGAGAAGAATCGTGCACTATTTGCTGCAAAGGATATTACAAAGTTTTATTTGGAAAATTCTCCTCATATTTTTCCACAGAAAACGTTCATAAAAGTATTTGTTTTGCTAACATTTTTTCTTTTACAAACAACATCAATACTCAATAGTTCATCTTTTTTTTTTTGGTTACAAACAACATCAAAATTGAATGAATAAAAAATGAATTACTACAGAGGCTTCCTGCCATCCTCATTAAAGATTCTGAATGGTCCCAAATATTCTTGGGATTACTTGCACAAGATCTTGAAAAAGCATTTGGGAGATAAAAGATTACACTAGAACCTAACGAACGTAGTGATTCCCACATTCGACATCAAAATACAGCAACCTATAATCTTCTCCACTTTTGCGGTAATGTTTCCATGTTTGCATTTTTTATCCATTAATGAATATGTTATTTTTATGTATATGGCATTTTACAGAATCAAAGGGCACACATCAGTTATATTAGATCCATGAGTCCACGGGTCATGTCTGGAACATCAAAGGAGAGTGGGGAAGGGACAATGATGTTGCTCGTGTTTTGGTAAGTGGTTTTCTAGCTGTGATCGTTTAAAAAAGGTGTATGCATCTTCATTTGCACATAAATTAAAGAATGTGGAGAAATAATAATAAATAAAATCTATAAATTGAATAAAAAAGAAAAGTGCCATAAATCAAAGAATGCTAAGATAATGCATACATGTTAATGGAAATTTTAAAGCCACAAAAAATCCAAGTGTCTACTTTGACCAGATTTTGGAAGGAATTAAGAAAGTTCCTTAACCATAAACATAAACTTATGATTTTTTTATTTCCTTAAGATCATAAGCTGTTGACCAACAGACTTAAATCTAATTTGAATTGTAAAGATATTGATCCAAATCATAACTGTATAATTATAAATGATTAAAGAACTGCCTTAACAATAAACGTAAACATATGATCTTTTCTATTTCCCTAATAAATATGAAATAGATTTAATACAAATTTTTGATCATAAATTGTGAAACAACACCCAGGCTTAAATCTAATATGAATTGTAAAGATATTGATCCAATTCCTAACTGCATGATTATAAAAGATTAAAGAACATTGACAATTTTTTGGTTTGATTATAAACTATTAAACAACGTTGATACCTCTGCGGTTTGAATGGTAAAGAGAACTGCAATTGACTATATATATATATGTATTACAAGTGGCATACGTATAGAGCTAAAGATAGTTTTTGAAAATGCAACCAGATTTGAAAAATGGACTGACAGCGTTTTAATACATGTAGTTTGTAAGTTCATAGATATTGCAAATGTCGAAGGCTATGTGCGCACATAACCTCTGTCATCAAAGTTTTAAAAAAAAGAGAACATAATAAATAAGTCATTCATTGCTCATAAGCATTTTCATTAACAAAAAGGGTTCTACAAACTATCGACATTATCCAAAGGTGCACATAGCACAGACTGCAAAAAGAAAGTCAAATTAGAGTTGCAATATGGTTTCAATATCTTTTTGTTCTTTGCCCTTTCCATTGGATGCTGTCATTGACGCCTCGTTAGCCTTTCGATTGGATGCTACCGAATAAAACCTTTTATATCTGTTACTTAGTACACAACTATTACTCATTAAGAACTCTGACTAATATTTGAAACATGTTATGTCGATTTCTGAAAACTTTTTTCAATCATTTTGAGCTTGTGAAGCATATATTGAAAAAAAGATAAGAGAAACAAAAAAATACGATACAGGGAACTTCAAATTTAGGAGAGTCATAATACAGGAACGTCATTTTTGCATTTTCCAGATCGGTTGGAGAGTTAGAAGAAGCGCGGAGAGGAGCCATAATTGAAATCAGGAGATAGTCATGAAGAGCATCAAAAGGATTCTCGAAAGCATCATCCTGTTTCAAACTTTCTCCAGCTTACATCAATCATCTCTTCTATCTGCACGATCTGGCAGTGAAGGTTAATGCTTAGAAGGGAGATTGATAGCATGCTCTTCTGGTACGCATCTTGTTCAATGAACCTTTCAGAAATATTATTCAATATCCTGACCAATATACAAATATTTAGTTAGTTAAACCTTGATGGATAAACATAGAAAGTTATGCAAATGCAAATTTGAATTCAATTATTGAAGCTAATTACCCCAAAAGTGAAGCACTGTCACAAATTGTATGAAGTGTCCCAAATATTGGGATGAAAAAATCCATCAATTCTTTGTATACCATTGACATTGTCATCACCTGCTTCTATCATTGCCATCATTGCACCGGGTCTTCCAATTTGTAAAGCACTTCTGCTTATTGTTCTGACATTTTTCAACATATATCTCAATGTACTTGACTCGATGTAAGTGATGCTCCATTTTCTTTTTCCTACTTGATTTGTGGCATATATGAATCGAATGGAACTGAAATATCCCAAATCTCCATATTTTCTATTTCTAAGCAAATATGATGATATAACTCAGCATGCAAACTGCAATGCAAAAATTCCTATTTTATAGGAAAAATTAGGGTTAGGGTTTGTAAGATAGAATGAACACTTACCACTAATAATCCGGCTAGACTGCTTCAGAGAAAGTATGCAAGCACCGAGAATTGGATCGGAGATGGGCAGATCTCTTCTGCTTTCAGTGAACCCTCAGCAGCGAGAACCCCAATGAGAAAAGGGTGACGCTCTTAGTGAAGGAGGTGTCCCATGAAGCTGCCATTTGCAAGGCTGATAGCCTTCCGGTGGCGGAGAGAATGTCTCGTACATGCGGGATTTCTGAAACCTCTAGGCACGATAGCTACTTGCTTCAGAGAGACAGCTGCTCTGTTCCGGATGAGCACGAACGGATTTGATAATCACCGGGTACGGGAGTATGATGCTCATGATGAGAACGGTGCCTGAGTTTCGGAGTAAACCTGACATCTGAAGGCCCAACAACTGATTAGGGATTTCTGGCTAAAAACCCCCCCTTAAGGCTGCACACGTGTCCGTGCAATGATCTATACCATATACTGGTGTTGGCCTCCCAACAAGATCCCTTTCCAAGCTGCAGAGGAAAGGGAACCCACGAGTAACATTTTGAAAAATTCTGAATTTCTGTAGCTTTTAGCTAGAGATTTATCATACTAGACTTTTTCTTTAGTATTTTTCATTATTCTTTTTGGTTTTGATTTTGTAATTATTTTCTTTTGATTTTTGTAAATAAAATTTTTATATTTGAAAAGATAAAAATTTCAAAAAATCGTTTAAAGCGTGTCTCAACCAAAGGATGATCAGTTCTTCATTCAAGATTGGTAGACCCTGCACAACACAATCGCAAGCTTAATCAGAGAGATTTGAATAATGAAACTCAACAGATAAAGGAAGTCAAATCATAGATGTATATCCAACAATTATGATAAAGTATTGTATCATTTTCTCACCAAAGTTCAATTGAGGACTAAGATGCTGACTAAAAACACTATGAATACTTTACCATTTTATCCTTACCCTATTGTCTTGACATTCCTTTTATTTATCCTTTGGTTCCTTGATATTATGGATTTTTCATTTTCATTTTGATTTGTTTTAATTGTTTGATATATGGATTCTTGTTTCAATGTCTATCTCTTATGATTATTCGACATGGTTTAAACTTAGGAAATTTGACACATCCATATTTTCATAAAGAAATGATCTCCATAGCTTATCGACACATGAATTTTCGCTTTGTGTGACATCTACTATCTCCTTGCAATTATTATTTGACATGACTGAACTCTAAGAGATGGGATTCATATAAATCTTCATTATGAAGCTGTCACGTTAGAAATTGATCAACTGCCACCTCCTCTAAAAATGAGTCTACTTAATGGAACCATTGTACTCACAAGTACTCGTATCATAACTTCTATGACAGGAAGGGATGATTCTCGACAATCTCATTTCATGTCAATTCATTGCTTTCGGTATGGCTCAGTCCTTGTCATTTTGATTATTGCTCAACATAGAGCTTTGTTTGCTCCTGGTTTATGTTTCGAATAAGGCTTAGGGTTTAGTCGAGCACTAGTCATTCGGTTTTTGAGGTTCTTTGCTCAGACTTGTCATCATTCTGTGAAAAAGGGATTTCATTTCTCGTTTTTATTAACAGAGTTTCTCTTAAATTCCCATATTACTCCTTTGTGAGAAGTGGTATGCAGATTATTCATATTCCTGAAAGCGCTGTGAGGTAAACTGATGAAGAAGAGCTTAGTTTGGGCATTCTAGAAAATTCACTTCTGTTGCTGATTCCATTTACCTTTAAGAACAATGTCTCATAGCTTGGATGGTTTTTAACTCATGCTGAGTCGGTTCATATTGCAAAATTCATACAAGAATAGTTTTAGGTAATCCCAATTCTTTCTGAATTTCTCGGTCTCAGTTAATCAATAGAGTTTGAGGATGATCTGTTGAAAAGCATATTCATTAATGAAAACGTTTCAAGGTTTAGTTAAATGGTTTGATTCTGGGAATTATTGAGTTACCAGAATGTCTGGAAAATTCTCTGTTGTCATGAGATGATCTAATGATGCTTCATGAACATTTCAAGAACCAAGAAAGGGTTTTATTTTAGACCTCAAACAGTTTGCAAGACTATTCATCTATGGTCTTGGTATAAGAATTTACTGTTACGTTTTCAAAAAATTACTCTATGCAAATTCTGAAAGATTATGAGATATAGAAAAAATTCATTCGTATAACTCGTCAAATCTGGAATTATCATTTTACATTACATTTCTCCAAGATTCATTGTTTTGACAAAGCCAATATGATTCGATTTCTGTATTATGAGCAATTGACAAAATTTTAAGAACATTTTGCATATGAATACTCAGAAGGTTACAGATAACAGTTTTTGATCTTGAGATAAGTTTCAGAAAATGTATTTGTTTGATTTCAACAGAAGCTTGCTGAAATAATGACCACGAACATATTATGAATTTGATGTAGTGTTTCTATGTGAACAGAAAATGTATCTTTACTCTCTTATCACTGTTTATAGAAGCTTGCATACTCACGTTTTCTCATCTTTTTGAAGTCAAGGGAAGATTTGGAGCTTATGAGGGAATCATTATGCTATGTTTATGGAATTTAAAGACCGCTGATGCCAACTCAAAGGAAGAAAACATGCCACGAATTTAGTTCTTAGCAAGTAACAGAAAACGCATGTCAGCATTGACATACTTTTTTCTAGGCTTCATTGCTCGCAAATGGAGATAAATTTTGAAAATCCGCCACATGGGTTTTTTCCAGAACGGACCTATTTAGCTTTCCTCACGGGGATTTCCTTAGAAATTGAGGGATTGTGGGACATTTTCATGGATCTTTGAACACATTTTTTCTAGCTGTGCCCAACAAAACGATTTTTGTTTCTCTCGTAATTTCTGTTTTTCTATTTTAAAAGGGAGAAGATCATTTGTAAGTGGGGGGGAGCACCTGGGGGGCACGAAAGGGCTGAGAGGTCAAGTCTTCTCTGTTAGATTGCAGAATTTTTTCTTCAAGAGGAATTTGAATGCATGATTGCATAAGCCTAGTCTCTGAAGATCAAATGATTTTGATTAAATATGTAACTCTGTTTTTTCCTGAAAATGAGTTTTTAGGAATTGGGGTTTATGTTTTAGAAGCTGAAGCTGTTCTCTTTTGTTAGCCAGGGGTCGACTTTTGGGTTAGCGGGAGCACATTTTGAAGATACAGTTTGTCACATTGGAAGTGCAGTTAGACGAGTCAGCTATCAAATGATTTTGTGGTTGTTTTCATCTTTCGACTTTCAAACAGTTGGTAAACTATAATGTTTTCTTTTTAGATAATGCAAAGTGAATGATTTCCCTGTTGTCATTTATTCTGAAAAAATTCATCTTGTCTCTCGTTACCTGAATTTGATGACAGTTAATTGTTATACTAAGTTTTATCACATGTAATTACTTGTATCTGATTTTGAGATTTGAATAAATTGTTAAAAAGGAATGATTTTTGGCTTATTAGCACTTTATTCATATTTCACTCACACATACTGAAATATTGTTGTCAAGTATTGGTTCTTTAATGCTATTATTCAACTAGAAATATTATTAATATCTGAAGATTGAACGATTTCTCATTTCAGATTTATAATCATTTCTATTTCCATCTGTTAAGATAAAAAAAACCAGTAAAAAGAAGATTACATTGGCCAAGTTTTGTCTTTTGTTTATTTTGTTAGAAATTAGATTATCTTTATGCTCTGATATGGATATAAGCGGATGATTCTACTTGTATCTAATAATGAGATTTAAAGTTAGATTTTGATCTTTTATTTTATTTAAAAGAAAGAAAAAAGTCATAAAAAGTTCTCTCATACTTCTAGACAGCATTTGATTTTATAATCTTATGTTTTGTGATCTTTTATTTAGTTAGATTTTATATTTCATTAATCAGATTTATATTAGTATTAGTTAGTTTATTAGTTTCATTTATTTTAGATTAGTTGTTAGTTTTCTTATAGATTTGATTTAGTTTGATCTTTCGGATTTTATCTTTTAGATTTCATTTAGATCAACTCATTGGCTAACGGAGCCATAAAACCCGTCGAGGATAGCCATCCTAAACAGCTTGGAGCCTGTTTAAGGATCCCGGACTGGGCTATCTCTCCCTGTTGCGAGCAAGTTACATTTTCCCGTCAACAAATTGGCGGTAGAAGGAGGGTAGTAGATGACAAGTTAATCTACTGAAGCTATATCATTGACTAATGGCTTCTGTTCCGATTTGGAGATGTTTTTCTCGAAAAATCATTTTTGATGCTCCAGCAAGTATAGTTGATATTTTAACAGAAAACAAGTTTAATGGCGAGGAAGTAACATCTGCATATGAACATGTTTTACAATTTATTGATCAATGTATCTTTCACAAGATTATTGATAAAAATGTCCTGTGCATATGTTTGACTCTTACTTTTGAAGGACGAATCAAGAAATGGTGTGAAACCTTGCCGGTAGCTTCTATCCATTCTTTTAAACATTTAATTAGTGAATTCTTAGTTTCTTTTGGGGATTATGATTTCATTAGTTTGACCACTGAATTAAAAAATTTAAGGAAAGACAAAGATGAATGAGTGGAAGACTTCATTAACATATTTCTTCATCTTTGTTATATGTTTCCTTTGAAAGATATTCCTTGTTTAAGTGAATGGTTTCATCATTTGTTTCTTTTAAATAAACAAGATTTAAAAGCTAATCAATCTGAATTTTTATCAAATGATTATTCACAGGTTGATTTTGCTTTTTATGAAAATTCTGAAAATCTAGAAGTGGAAGAAAACCAACCTTGTATGACAACCTTTTACACTTTGACGGATGTGGATTTTAAAGAACATGACATTTCAAATTATGATATTTCCATATCTTCATTGAATCAGAATGAAGTTTATGAAGAAAATTGTCATGTTTTAAAAGATAGTACTTCTATTTCAGAAACGAAAGAAATTGAATCTAAAACTTCTAGTTTGGCTAAAGAGATTCGAGATTGATCTTGTGGAGATCTTATCATTGATCATTTTATCACATCTCCATTAGTTCCCGATTCTTCTTATTCTAAAGAATCCAATGACTTTCTATCACATTTATATTCTTATGATGAACATAGTAAGGTCTCAGATAACTTGTTATGTTTAGATTTTTCCATAGATCGTGTCATGGATATTAATCATTATATCCTAAAAGAAGAAACCAAACCACCCATAGACTCATCTTTTGAAGAGGAACTATTCAATGAAGAGTTTTCTTGTGATAATCTTTCTTGTCGACGAAAAGAATTTCATTCTCTTAATGCTTCAACATATTTTTCTTTGTACCCTGATATTTTTAATCAAGAGGCAATGCATCGTTCATATTCTTATGACTTTGATTTCACATTGTTACAATCTTATGAGGTACAATACAATCATGATTTGCATTTAGAAAATGAAGAGATTAATTTTTCTTCCCATGAAACATTTTCTCAATTATCTACATGGGAATTAGGAAATATTCAAACAAGCATATTTGAAAAAGTCTCTTATGATTCATCGAAATTCTTAGATCAACAATCTTATGATGATTAGTCACTTGAGTTTGAAAATCAATTTGAAACAGGTAAAGTCAATGATTATCGTCATCATATTAATAATTTACGTCTTACAGTTGATGATGATTTTCCACCTACCTTGTTGGATTTCTTTAGTTCATCTCAAGTTAGTGATTATGAGGAATTTAATCCCTATCAAGTTGATCAAGACATTAATCATAATGCAGAAAACACTCTCTAAATTGAATTTAAGAAAATTGAATCTGAATTTGATGATCTTTTTAAACGATGTGTTTGTTTGCAAGATGATATTCATGGGGAGAAAATTCTACAGGAAAGATTGTTGAACTTTGAGTTTCTTTCACATGATTCTGTGCACAAAACTTTAGCACAAGACTGTCACGATATATCTCTCTCATTACCATATTCTTTCGAACAATCCTGTTTATTAATCACACATAATATGATAGGATTGCAGATTGGCTCGAGCGATCTTTTCTTGTGAAGTTTCTGGAGAATCGTAAGGTTGCATTTACTTTGTTTTTTGAAAGTCAAAATGGTAAGTTTGATTTGTTTATTTTTGGTTTCAAAATACCTCAATTCTTATTGCTGACTTTCATTTTGTTTGATTTTGCAGGATTGGAGTTATTACAATGGCTTCATTGAAAATATACTTTTACTTAATTTGTAAATATTTAATTAGTTTAAGCTAGTTTTAGATTTACATTAATTCATGTTTGTTTTTTTTCAATAAATGCAAATATGAAGATAACAAAATTATCAAAGCTTAAAATGAGACGGCCACAAACATATCCAAGGATGTATTCCTTACCCTCTCTCATTTCTGTTTTTCTTTACTTTCATTTTCAAAACATTCATGTCCCAGTCATATTCTTAATTTCAAAATTATAAAATTTTATCATGAAATGTCTTGGATGAATTTAAAAAACTTTCTGATCTCATAACTGCAAAAGTTTAGTTGAACTTGTAGAAGTTTTCTTTCTTTCTTTTTAAATAAAGACCTTATTAAATCAAATTTCTCACGATTTATTTTAAAAAAAAAAAAGCACTGTCATCACTAACTTTTCTTTAAGTTAGTTGTATAGTTGAGAGACTTTGATTTTCATTTGGTCCTCGTTAATTGCAGACACTCGGAGGTGATTTTTAACCTATTCAGTGAATGATCAAATTCTGAAAATTTACTTTTAGTAATGTGCTGAAAGTAAACTTTTGTAAATACTTTATATATTGTATTTTTGTAATTTTTTGATTGATTTTCTTTTCTTTTCTTTTCTGCTGAATTTTTACTTTTGATTTCTTCAGAACCAGAAAAATATTTAAATTTTGGGAAGATGGATGTGTCACAAGCTCACAATCTGATTGCAGAAAACAGTTAAGCAGTTAGAAAAATGTATTCATTTTAGATTTGAAAAATCTACACAAGAAACTGAAACTGTTGTAAAGAAAAGAAGAACACTAGGTAAAGACTGAGATTGTGTTTTATTTCTTTTATTATTATCCCAGATTTGCTAAAATTGATAGATCACGAATTCATCCTTACTAGGAATATCATTACTCAGTGAGAAATCAACCTTGGGAAAACAATTGAAAGTCAGATATGAAACCAGTAATCTCTAAGTCCTTTACACTATCCTACTCGTAAAGAGTTTCCAAATACATTCCCCCATTATAAGATGCAGATCTTTAAATAGATTAGCACTCAAGATTTTGGGTATGAAACCTTTTTCAATTTATTTGTCGAGGGATATAAGCCATTGGGTAAAAGGGTTAAAAGATGGTCCCTTTCGAGGCTATGAACGCCTACTGGCTGGAGTGGCTCCATCTGTGACCAATTTGGATTCCAAATCATAAGTACTACATTTGTACAAAACTATAAGAATCCATAAGTCATCCCATACTCGTAAAGAGTTTCCAATGCTGCTTACTCTTAATAAATTCAGAAGTCCTAAATGCTCATATATGTTAAAATTTTATCTTGGGACAAGAATGTTGGGATTGACGGTTAAAAGTTAACCCTTTCGAGGCTATGGACGCCTACTCGCTCAAGGCATAGAACTGTAGTATTGGGACTAAATCCATAAATGCTGGTTAGTTATCCGAAGTTCTTTGAATTCCCAGAGCTAATTTCTTTCCGAGTTTTGAATTTTCCGAAAAAACTTTAAAATTCGTGCTATTCCTTAAAGTAATCTTTGGATAATCATAAAAGACTTGAAGTAAAAGCATAGTCTGACATTTAGTGTTATCAAAAAAGGCACAAATCTCTGATTTCTATATTAAAAAGCTTTAATCTGATTTGAAGGCAGTCCTTTCTTCGTGCTTCAAGATATCTGATCAGATGGTGTGTTTGTACAGAGATAACTGCTTCACCCCGTGATTCGCCATTTGTTGGCCTCCCAACAAGATCCCTTTCCAAGCCGAAGAGGAAAGGGAACCCACCAGTAAAATTTTGAAAAATTCTGAATTTCTGTAGCTTTTAGCTACAGATTTCATTTCTGTAGCTTTTAGCTATAGATTTATCATACGAGACTTTTTCTTTGGTATTTTTCATTATTCTTTTTGGTTTTGATTTTGTAATTATTTTCTTTTGATTTTTGTAAATAAAATTTTTATCATTGAAAAGATAAAAATTTCAAAAAATCATTTAAAGCGTGTCTCAACCAAAGGATGATCAGTTCTTCATCCAAGATTGGTAGACCCTGTACAACACAATCACAAGCTTAATCAGAGAGATTTGAATAATGAAACTGAACAGATAAAGGAAGTCAAATCATAGATGTATATCCAACAATTATGATAAAGTATTGTATCATTTTCTCACCAAAGTTCAATTGAGGACTAAGATGATGACTAAAAACACTATGAATACTTTACCATTTTACCCTTACCCTATTGTCTTGACATTCCTTTTATTTATCCTTTGGTTCCTTGATATTATGGATTTTTCATTTTCATTTCGATTTGTTTTAATTGCTTGATATATGGATTCTTGTTTCAATGTCTATCTCTTATGATTATTCAACATTGTTTAAACTTAGGAAATTTGACACATCTGTATTTTCATAAAGAGATGATCTCCATAGATGATCGACATATGAAGTTTCACTTTGCGTGACATCTACTATCTCCTTGCAATTATTATTTGACATGACTGAACTCTAAGAGATGGGATTCATATAAATATTCATTATGAAGCTGTCCCGTTAGAAATTGATCAACTGCCACCTGCTCTCAAACAATGAGTCTACTTAATGGAGCCATCGTACTCACAAGTACTCGTATCATAACTTCTGTGACAGGAAGGGATGATTCTCGACAAGCTCATTTCATGTCAATTCATTGCTTTGGGTATGGCTCAGTCCTTGTCATTTTGATTATTGCTCAGCATAGAGCTCTGTTTGCTCCTCGTTTATGTTTCGAATAAGGCTTAGGGTTTAGTCGAGCACTAGTCATTTGGTTTTTGAGGTTTTTTGCTTAGACCTGTCATTATTTTGTGAAAAAGGGATTTCATTTCTTGTTTTCATTAACAGAGTTTCTATTAAATTCTTATATTACTCCTTTGTGAAAAGTGGTCTGCACATTATTCATATTCCTGAAGGCGCTGTGAGGTAAACTGATGAAGAAGAGCTTAGTTTGGGCATTCTAGAAAATTCACTTCTGTTACTGATTCCATTTTCCTTTAAGAACAATGTCTCATAGCTTGGATGGTTTTTAACTCATGCTGAGTTGGTTCATATTGCAAAATTCATACAAGAATAGTTTCAGGTAATCCCAATTCTTTCTGAATTTCTTGGTGTCAGTTAATCAATAGAGTTTGAGGATGATCTGTTGAAAAGCATATTCACTAATGAAAACGTTTCAAGGTTTAGTTAAATGGTTTGACTTTGGGAATTATTGAGTTACCAGCATGTCTAGAAAATTCTCTGTTGTCATGAGATGATCTAATGATACTTCATGAACATTTCATGAACCAAGAAAGGGTTTTATTTTAGACCTCAAACAGTTTTCAAGATTATTCATCTATGGTCTTGGTATAAGAATTTACTATTACGTTTCAAAAAATTACTCTATGCAAATTCTGAAAGATTATGAGATATAGAAAAAATTCGTTCGTATAACTCGTCAAATCTGGAATTATCATTTTACATTACATTTCTCCGAGATTCATTGTTTTGACAAAGCCAATATGATTCGATTTCTGTATTATGAGGAATTGACAAAATTTTAAGAACATTTTGCATATGAATACTCAGAAGGTTACAGATAACAGTTTTTGATCTTGAGATAAGTTTCAGAAAATGTATTTGTTTGATTTTAACAGAAGCTTGCTGAAATAATGACTATGAACATATTATGAATTTGATGTACTATTTTTGTGTGAACGGAAAATTTATCTTTATACTCTTATCGCTGTTTATAGAAGCTTGCATACTCACGTTTTCTCATCTTTTTGAAGTCAATGGAAGATTTGGAGCTTATGAGGGAATCATTATGCTATGTTTATGGAATTTAAAGACCGCTGATGCCAAGTCAAAGGAAGAAAACATGCCATGAATTTAGTTCTTAGCCAGTAACAGAAAACGCGTGTCAGCACTGAAAGAATTTTTTTCGGGCTTCACTGCTCGCAAATGGAGATAAATTTTGAAAATCTGCCACATGGGTTTTTTCCAGAATGGGCCTATTTAGCTTTCCTCACGATGATTTCCTCAAAAAGTGAGGGATTGTGGGACATTTTCATGGATCTTTGAACACGTTTTTTCTAGTTGCACCCAACAAAACGATTTTTGTTTCTATCTTAATTTCTATTTTTCTATTTAAAAAGGGCGAAGATCATTTGTAAGTGGGGGGGAGCACTTGGGGGGCATGAAAGGGCTGAGAGGTCAAGGCTTCTCTGTTAGATTGAAGAATTTTTTCTTCAAAAGGAATTTGAATGCATGATTACATTAGTCCAGTCTCTGAAGATCAAATGATTTTGATTGAATATGTAACTCTATTTTTTCCTAAAAATGAGTTTTTAGGAATTCGGGTTTATGTTTTAGAAGCTGAAGCTGTTCTCTTTTGTCAGCTAGGGGTCGACTTTTGGGTTAGCGGGAACACATTTTGAAGATACAGTTTGTCACATTGGAAGTGCATTTAGACGAGTCAGCTATCAAATGATTTTGTGATTGTTTTCATCTTTCGAATTTCAAACAATTGGTAAACTGTAATGTTTTCTTTTCAGTTAATGCAAAGTGAATGATTTCCCTTTTGTCATTTATTCTGAAAAGATTCATCTTGTCTCTGGTTACCTGAATTTGATGACAGTTAATTGTTATACTGAGTTTTATCACATGCAATTACTTGTATCTGATTTTGAGATTTGAATAAATTGTTAAAAAGGAATGATTTTTGGTTTACTAGCACTTTATTCAGATTTCACTCACACATACTGAAATATTGTTGTCAAGTATTGGTTCTTTAATGCTATTATTCAACTAGAAATATTATTAATATCTGAAGATTGAACGATTTCTCGTTTCAGATTTATAATCATTTCTATTTCCATCTGTTAAGATAAAGAAACCAGTAAAACGAATATTATATTGGCCAAGTTTTGTCTTTTGTTTATTTTGTTAGAATTTAGATTATCTTTATGCTCTGATATGGATATAAGCAGATGATTCTACTTGTATCTAATAATTAGATTTAAAGTTAGATTTTGATCTTTTCTTTTATTTGAAAGAAAGAAAAAAGTCATAAAAAGTTCTCTCATACTTCTAGACAGCATTTGATTCTATAATCTTATGTTTTGTGATCTTTTATTTAGTTAGATTTTATATTTCATTAATCAGATTTATATTAGTATTAGTTAGTTTATTAGTTTCATTTATTTTAGATTAGTTGTTAGTTTTCATATAGATTTGATTTAGTTTGATCTCTCAGATTTTATCTTTTAGATTTCATTTAGATCAACTCATTGGCTAACGGAGCCATAAGACCCGTCGAGGATAGCCATCCTAAATAGCTTGGAGCCTATTTAAGGATCCCGGACTCAGCTATCTCTCCCTGTTGCGAGCAAGTTACATTTTCCCATCAACAACTGGATAAATTATGAATGAATGAAGAACAAGTGGTGAACCTGTATGGCTTACCCTAAATAAGACTAGGATAGATGTTTCACTGCCAAAATCCCGTTAGCTGAAGACTCCGTCTCCAACCCCAACTGCTGTGTGGCACGCTGTGCTGCTATCCAGGAGCTCCCAAAATAATCATAATCAAAAGTGAAGTCTCCTTTCGTTTTATCCTCTATTTATAACATTCAACTGCGAAAACCCTAATCTTTGACCTAATTAGGTCACTTTATCTTCTAATTTGTTGTTGACTTGCATGCATGCAGATGGAGACTTAAAGAGTGCATGCATCATTAAATAATGCTTGGATGGCATGCACGAAGGTGGCCTTTGGCCCCAGTGGCCCTTGGCCCCAGTGGCCCTTCTTGACCTAATGATGATTCCCTAGATATTCTATGGATGGCATCAGTCCTTAGCTGATTCCCTAGCTGTCAGTAACTGCTTGAACCCACAGGAATCACATAGGTTAGCGGTTTTGGGCCTCAATGCCTAATTGGAAGAGGACATTACAGTCCTCCCCACTTGAGATTGCTTGTCCTCAAGCAACTTCAAACTGGGATGCTACAATACTTGTTGACCTTCCCAGGTGGCATCCTCTGGTGGTAGTTCCTTCCATTGAACCAAGTATTCTCTGATTATCCTATTCTTAAGCTTCCTTTCTCTAGTCTGTATGATCCATTTAGGAATCAATATCAGCAGTCCTTCATCATCTAAAGGAGGCAATTTGGTGGATGGAGCAATGTGTTTCCAAAGGGTCTTCTTTAGATTAGATACATGGAACACATTGTGAATTTTTCTTTCCTTTGGAAGTTCTAGTTCATATGCCACCTCTCCCACTTTCTTGATTATTCTGTATGGTCCATAGAAGCGGGGTTTTAACTTCTCTGCTCCTTTCTTATTAAGTGAGGATTGTCTATAAGGCTGGAGCCTTAAGTAACTAAATACCCTACCTCAAAGCTCTGCTTAATCCTATGTTTGCCAGCATACAACTTCTGTTGATTCTCGGGTGTTTGTAAATTCTCCTTCAATATTTTCAGAATGTCCTCACTGTCCTGTATCCAATCCTTAGCCTTAGGAGCCCTACTATCTCCAAATTCCAAATCTGCATAGTCCAAGGCATCGTAACCATATAATGCCTTAAAAGGAGTCATCCTAATAGACATGTGATAGGTAGTATTGTAACAATACTCCCCTAGGTGTAGCCATTTGATCCAGGTTTGCTGCTGCCCTGCTACATAGTTCCTTAAATATCCTTCGATCCACTTGTTGACTATTTCTATTTTCCCGTCACTTTCGGGATGATAACTCGTACTAGTAGCCGGTTCAGTCCCCACCAATCTGAACAGTTCGTGCCAAAAGGCACCCGTGAATCTACTATCTCGATCACTGACAATGGTCTTAGGTAACCCGTGTAACCTGAAGACCTCCCTGAAGAATAATTCAGCTACTTGAGCTGCTGAGTAGTCTAATGATATCGAGAATAAATGTGCAAACTTAGTCAATCTGTCAACTACTACATATAAACAATCTCGCCCTTTCCCCTTGGGCAAGCCTGAGATAAAGTCCATGGAGATGCTTTCCCACTTATGTTCTGGAATCGGTAGTGGCTGGAGTAACCCTGCTGGATGGGTGTTCTCAATTTTGTTCTGCTGACAGATGCTACATTCCCGGACATGCTGCATAATTTCCCCCTTGAGGCCCTTCCATGAGAACCTCTCTTTGATCTCCCTGTAGGTTTTTAAGAAACCTTGTTGCCCTAATAAAGGAGAATCGTGGGTTGCCTGAATGATATTTTTCCTCAATGTGGATTCTGGAACGAGGTATATCCTTTTTTGGTAATAGATGATGTCATCCACAATCCTGTACCTATCATCCTGAATTTTCCCATGCAATAATTCGCAAGCAAATTTATTTTTGGAGTATTCCACTAAGAGAAGTGCCCTCCAATCCGTGGATATACTACTGAGAGATAATGGGGCTGGATGTCTGGATAATGCATCAGCTACTACATTATTCTTACCTTTTACATACTCAATCTTGAAATCATAGGCTTGTACTTTGCTGACCCATTTCTACTATTGCTCATTCAGTTCCTTCTGCTCCAGCAAAATACTTGAGGCTGTCATTAGAGGAATTTTGGGGTCTAGAATGGGCCTCCTAAGGAAAATAATAAAATAATAGTTAAAATAATAAAATAATATTGATTAATTTTGGAGCAAGAAAGAAAAAAACTACTTTTTGTGTTCGTATTTTCGACATATCTCCGTGTGTTTTTACTCAAATTTCGATCGGGAGAGCTCGTTGGATGTAGAATTTGATTCCACATCTAACGAGTACCCACACTGCATACGTTTGACAGACCCCGCTACCCCAAAAACAAGAAATACCTGAAAAAACATGATGATGATGTCATCATCACATTTTTTCAGGTATTTCTTATTTTTGGGGTAGCGGGGTCCGTCAAAAGTATGCAGTGTGGGTACTCGTTGGATGCAGAATCAAATTCGGCATCCAACGAGCTCTCCCGATCGAAGTTTGAGTAAAAACACAATGAGATATGTCGAAAATACAAACAAAAAAAGTAGTTTTTTTTAATGACAAATATGTCAATTCAACCATTATGGTTGACTTATTTTATTGAAATTCTATTGGTTCTTGAATTCCAACTCACAAAAACTTATTTTGGCACGTTTACTTATAAGGCCCATTTTAGACCCCAAATTTTCTCTAATGTATGATCGGTTTTGATTTTGAACTTACTGCCCACCATGTACTGTCTGAATTTTGTGAGAGCATGCAAGATGGCTAGCATCTCTTTTTCATATATGGAGTAATGGCGCTCGTAGTTCTTCAATTTACGGCTCTCAAATGAAATAGGGTGAAGATTCTGCATCAACACTGCTCCTAACCCTTCCCCTGAGGCATCACATTCTACTACAAAGGGTTGTGAGAAGTCTGGTAATGCTAGAACTAGACAAGAACTCATAATAACCTTCTTCTCCTTGAAATTTTTTTGTGCTAAGTCTGTCCAAGTGAACGCTCCTTTCTTGGTGAGATTTGTGACGGGTGCTACAAATTGGGAGAATCCCTTAACATACCGTCGGTAATAAGTGCACAGACCTAAGAAACCTCTCAATTCTGTAACTGTTTTTGGCACTGGCCAATCTCTGATAGCTTGGATCTTCTTGATATCAACCTGTACTCCTTCTGCATTGATTATGTGTCCTAAATACAACATTTTCTTCATGGCAAACTCACACTTGGACATTTTTGCATAAAGTGAATGTTCTTCTAAAACACTCAATGCTTCGTCCAGGTGTTTCAGATGCTCTTCTCATCAAAAAATAAGAGCAAAAACTTACGTATCTATGCTCTAAAGGTGTGGTTCATGCATGACTCAAAAGTGGCCAGAGCATTGGTAAGTCCAAAGGGCATGACCAAAAAATCATAGTGACCATAGTGATGGCGAAAAGCTGTTTTGGAGATGTCCTGGTCCCTTACCGTGATCTAATGGTACCCCGAGCGAAGATCGATTTTGGAGAAGTATTGAGCTCCCCGAAGCTCATCCATGAGTTCGTCAATTCTGGGAATGGGATACCTGTTCTTAATGGTATTTTTGTTGAGTGATTGATAATCTATGCACATTCGTAGTGTACCATCCTTCTTCTTGACCAGTACTACTAAGGATGCAAAGGGGCTAGAACTGGGCCGAATATATCCAAGCTCCAGTAATTCTTTGATTGTTTTCTCAATCTCATCCTTGTACCTTTTGGGATGCCTGTAAGGAGTGGTGATGACTGCTTGTGTTCCCTCCTCTAGCTCGATGATATGTTCAAAACCTCGGTCTGGTGGTCTACCTGATGGAAGGTCCCGAAAAACCTTTTCATGTTTATGTAGCAAGGCTTGAATGTCACTTGGGTGTTGTGTGCTAGTCTCTGGGGGTTTCCTGAAGGTGACCAAACATTCTGCAGCCCATTCTATATCATCCTGTCGGAGTACTGCCTCTATTCTCTGTGACGAGACCAATTTTTGGGGGATGAGTGTTCATGCCCCTCAAAACTACCTGTTTGCCGTAGGGCCCTTGGAACTCCATTTCCATTGCCCTGTAGTCTGTAGTGTATTTTCCAATAGAATAAAGCCACTAAACACCTAATACCACATGAGTATCCGCTACATCCACTACATAGAAGGAGTCTATCATCTGATAGTTACCTAAGGTGACATTCAATTTTGGGATCCAGTAGTTGCACTCCATGCTGGAGTTCCCGGCTACTGCTACAGTGAATCTTTCAAACTTCTCGGCCTGAATACCTCTCTTGGCTACCCAAGCGGAGTCAATGAAATTGTGGGTGGCTCCCCCATCAATCAACACTCCTACTCTGTGACCCTGTACTACTCCCCTGACCCTGAGAGTATGGAATCTTGGTACTCCAGATAATGTAGCAATGACCCCCTCTAGTGTATCACCCTGATGTGATTCCTCCTCAACTGCCCGTAGTTCTTCTGTGGCTTCCTGCTCATAGTCGTCCTCATCACTGTCTGAAAATACCTCAATGTAGTGAGCCTTCACCTTCCCTGCACACCTGTGTCTTGGTACCCATGGTTCCTGATAGGTGAAGCATAGTTTCTTCCTTCTCAAATATTTCTTGGTGTCTTCATCTAACCAGGTTTTCTTGGGCACATCCTGCTCGAAAGGTTTCCTGTCCTTGTCCCTAATAGGAAAATTGGTTTTCAGTGGGAATTTATTTTTGGGGACTGAATCTTGAAGATCTCTTGCTCTGCTAATGGCATCCTGCAGAGTGAGGGGTTTGTAGGATTTCACCCATCCCCGTAGTGGCTCTGTGAGGGCCTTAGTGAATAACATAGTCAATCTGCTCTCTGACACGTCTGTTACCATAACGGCTATCCTCTGAAATTATGAAATGAAAGCTTCTGCACTACTGGTCTATTTGAGTTGACCCAACTCCCTGAAATGTATCTCTGGATCTTTCCTGTCAAACCTCTCTATGAGCTTCTGAGTGAACTCACCGTAGGAATGTATGGTGTTGTGACCCAATGTCACCAATCCATGGTACCACCACTTGTGAGCTTCTCCATCTAGGTGAAGTGTAGCCAATTTAATGACGGCTGTCTCTGTCATGGGGTTGAGTTGGAAATAGGTATCCAACTTTTGAACCCATATCCTCGCTAATCCTCCGCGAGTCCCATCAAAGTTTGGGATGGTCAACCTGCCCAAGGTCTTCTGCAACTCATAGTTGTGATTGAAACCCTTGTTGAAATTCCTGGGCTTGTTCCTACTCTTCATGTTGTAGTAATCTGAAAAAGACATGGCAGCATGAAACTCATCCCCTAAGTCTCTATACTCCTGTAGATAATCCCCAAAAGGCTCGCTAGGTTCTACCCGCATGACCGGGCCCCCTACTGTATTCGCCAAGAAGTGAGGCATGGTAGGCCGAATAGAAGGTCTGCTGTATATGTGCGGAGTATTCTGAATGTTAGTGTACGCTACCTTTCCACTGTTGCTTGTAGATCCCTGATCTACTGGTGAGGGAGGTGTACTATTGATAGCTGTTTCTGGTTTCGCTGATAATCTGTTGATTGGATTGAGTACATATTTTTGTCCTTTGGCTAAGTCTTGCAATGCATAGACCAAGCTGTGAAACTCCATCCAATCCTCTTCTTCTCCCGTTCCTTTTCCCCTATCCGAATGTATACCTGTTTGTTCCATGTTTGAATTGGTATCTTCTAGTTGGATATCTTCAAATTCTTCTATGTATCTACTCTCCCTCCTCCTATAGGTTACAAAAGGATTTCCTTATGTATTCATCTACTTTTCATTTCTTAAGCCCACAGATCGCTAAGAGAATAGCTCTGATACCACTGAAATATCCCAAATCCTGATATTTTCTATTTCTAAGCAAATATGCTGATACAACTCGGCATGCACACTGCCATGCAAAAATCCCTATTTTATAGGAAAAATTAGGGTTAGGGTTTGTGAGATAGAATGAACACTTACCACTGATAAGCGAGCTAGACTGCTTCACAGAAAGTATGCAAGCATCGAGAACTGGATCGGAGATCGGAAGATCTCTTCTGCTTCTGGTGAACCCCCAGCAGCAAGAACCCCAGTTAGAAAAGGGTGACGCTTTCAGTGAAGGAGGTGGCCGATGAAGCTGCCGATTTGCAGGACTGATAGCCTTCCCATGGTGGAGAGAATGCCTGGTACATGTGGGATTTCTGAGACCTCTAGGGAGGATACCAACTTGCTTTAGAGAGACAGCTGCTCACGCCCCTCGAATCCCGAAACTACTGATAACTGTTCTGAATGAGGACGGACAGATCTGATAATCACCCGTCACCGGAGTATGATGCTGATGATGAGAATGGTTCCTGGGTTTCAGAGTAAAGCTAAGATCTGAAGGCCTAACAATTGATTAGGGATTTCTGGCTGAAAACCCCCCCTTACGGCTGCACACGTGTCCCTGAAATGATCTATACCATATACTGGATAACTTATGAATGAATGAAGAACAAGTGGTGAACCTATATGGCTTACCCTAAATAAGACTAGGACAGATGTTTCACTGCCGAAATCCCGTTAGCTGAAGACTCCATCTCCAACCCCAACTGCTGTGCGGCACGCTGTGCTACTATCCAAGAGCTCCCAAAATAATCATAATCAAAAGTGAAGTCTCCTTTCGTTTTATCCTCTATTTATAACGTTCAACTGCGAAAACCCTAATCTTTGACCTAATTAGGTCACTTTATTTTCTAATTTTCTGTTGACTTGCATGCATGCAGATGGAGACTTAAAGAGTGCATGGATCATTAAATAATGCTTGGATGGCATGCACGAAGGTGGCATTTGGCCCCGGTGGCCCTTCTTGACCTAATGATGATGCCCTAGATCTTCTATGGATGGCATGAGTCCTTAGCTGATTCCCTAGCTGTCAGTAACCGCTCGAACCCATAGGAATCACATAGGTTAGCGGTTTTGGGCCTCAATGCCTAATTGGAAGAGGACATTACAGGAACCTGGAGTTGCAGGAAGCAGAAGGACCATGGCAATGGTGGATATGGTTGTTGTGCATGCTACTTTATAACCCCATACCTCTGCTGGTTCATGGCAGATAACTTGGAGGACATGCAAGGTAGCAACTAATCACTTGGAGGACATGCAAGGTAGCAGCTAACACGTATAAGGTAATTCCATAATTCCATGTGCATGCAAGGTTGTAGGCTAGAAGCTAATGAGTTTCCAGAGATGTCAGGGAGCAGAGTTGCTAATCAGTTGTCAGAAATGTCAGGGAGCAGAGTTGTGAGGGATCGTTGTATCGTACAAAGTATTGCAAACTAAAAAGGCGATTCCACAATAAGAGGTTCCATGTAAAAAGTTAGAAAAATAGTTTGATTTTTATACAAAATCATAACTTAAAAAATAGTAATTGCCCTAGCACAATTGCCAAAAACCACTGGAAAACAATATTCCCTTCTTGTAGGGAGTAATAACATCTTTATTGTTGTTTGATGAAATTACTTTGGATTAATAATAAAAACATAATGGATGCATTTTCCTTAATAACTAGAACCAAATTCAATAACAGAGTAGATAAAATTATATGCAATAAAAGAATCACATGCAATAAAATGACATTGTAATAAAAAAAAAGATATTTTGGAAACCCAACAATTTTCAGTGGGAATTAAATTTTCTTTAGGAAATAGTTGTAAAGGTGAATTGCAATCTCACTCAGAGTTTTAAGTCATTCTTACTCGCTAGTGAAATTGCATGTGCCTTTGGCCTAAAAACAATATTTAATCTTTGATCACTTTCTTTTTTTAGCATCTCTCATAGTTTGTTATTGCCCTCCTTCAATTGTGTCAAGCTCTTTTGCTCTCCTTTCTTCCCCCTTCTTTTATATGGTCTTAATATTTGATGGGTTTCTTTGGAAACTCAACTAGGTTTGTTTTTGTCTTCCAAATAAAACTAAAATTTTTAACTATTCATTCAGCTTTATGAAAATAATTAAATATTTATTACAAAATTTACAAAAAATAATTACTTAAAATCTAATTCACATCAAAATAAATGTTATCACCAAGTAACAAACTTATTTAAAAAAAACATTAATATATTACCATATATATATATAATTATTTACTCAACTTTATCAAAATAATTAAATACTTATTACAAAATATAATTACTTAGAATTTAATTCAAATCAAAATACATGTTATAAAAATAAAACAATTACTTAAAATTAAATTCAATTAAAATAAACGTTATCACCAAAAATGAAAATAACAATCTTAAAAAACATCAATACACGTCCATAACTCAATACTTTAGGAACTTTACCTAAATTAAAAAAAAAAAAAAATTGGTATCAGTGATACCATTCCAAAGTGGACCTAACAAAAAAAAGTTACATTCCATTATTCATTATAGTCATAAATTCATTTTCATTCAAATCTTTTGGGTTGCACACATTTAGGTAATAAATCTATATTTTAAAATTTAATTAATACACCTTTTATATATATATAATATAATATATGTTAAGCTTGACTGAATCTACAATAGGGACATTGGAAAATTTTGGAGATAAAGGACAGAGAGGCCATGGAGTATCCTTAGAGGCCTTTTATTATTTTGCCTGGTTAAACCATTGCTATACAATATTTTTGGATAGTCTTCAAGCATCATGCAGCAAATCTCAAAATCATGCTGGACTCAAACTCCTTTTATCTGTATATAATCAGCTCAGAGGATGGAAAACAGTTTAGTCGTGTAACTGCCTTATATGGGTGATTTTACTAACAGACATGACAGTCTATCAAGACTAGTCATGGCTTCTTTCGGACCTTGAAAAGGAGAAGCAATTGCATCAAAAAAATGTGAAAACAGATGTAAAACTGCATAAAGCAGCAACAGAGTACATACTATTTTGTATGTAGTTTTTTTTATTAATGCAAATCAGCTTTTTTTTCTTGTGGAAAAAAAATAATATAATATATGTTAAAATTTAATTAATACATATCTTAATCGAATTCCAGAATTTTTCCATCGACCATGGCAACGCTTGGAAACACTTTGAACTTCCGAGATAAGTTTTGGATTTTGGAATAAAGGTATTTGTGATAATATAAACAAGGGCTGAATTTCAATAAAAAGAAGATCCTTTACGTCTATTGAGGGTCAAGTGCGTAATGTGACTTTAATATCTGATCTCACCACAGAAAGTGGTGCACGATAAAGCATAAGATACGGCAACCCAAATACCAATACCTGCACACGGAATTCGGATTGTATACGAACATTAGCCCGCGTGCTTTAAACAAAATGCTCATCTAATTATTCTAAATCTGAGAAGGAAAGAAACCAAGAATAATAACATCCTGGCATGGTAGGTGACAGCTATAGTAAAATAAAAAATCAAATGTGAATCAGTAAGTAGGACTAATGCCATGACATCCATGGCAGGGAAACATAACTTATAAAGAGGGTCTGTGAGCCACAGGGAGCCTCACAACAAGTGAAGAACATTCTCTGCCTCTGTGCCTCATCGTATGCTTTAACCACAAAGACAGAGTTTGGCTTTCGCTTCGCTGCTTGCTTGCGTTAAACGCTACATTTATTGTTCTGTTTTCTGGTTCGTTTCACAATGGCAAAGTTCGTGCCTGCGAATAAGTTAAGCGACCTCTGCAGGACTCACACTTGGTATGCACTTTCACATTCTCCAAAAATTTAATTTCAAGAATTGCAGTAAAGTGTGTCTGAAATTACAAGAATACAAAACCCTAACCTATCTTTAATTTCAAGCATTGCAGTAAAGTGTGTTTGGATTTCAAGAATACAAAACCCTAACCTATCTTCAATTTCAAGAATTACAGTAAAGTGTGTTTGCAATTTTAAGAACACAAAACCCTAACCTATCTTTAATTGCAAGAATTGCAGGGAAGATAGGTTAGGGTTTTGTATCCATGTGAAACAGAGAATACAAAGAAAATATCAAGTTTTTCTTTTCTTTACCGTCTTTTATGCAGGAAACGGACGGGTTACGCAACTTCAGTCGGCGGAGCGGTGAGTTCGTTGGCCGGCGGCAGCAGCGATGGAGTGATACCAGAGGTGGAGGCGAATCAGCAGTCTAAAGCAGCAGGCGGAAAAGAGCACGCGGAAGGGAAAAATAAAGGTTTCTGGATGAGGGATCCCGCCACCGGAGACTGGATTCCGGAGGACCATTTCGGTGAGATCGACATTGCAGAACTCAGAGCGAAGCTGCTCTCCAGAAAGTAGAGGATGATGTACAATGTAATGCAATATGTAATAGAATAATGGATCTGCTCTGTAACTGCAAATCTTTTTATCTATTGGAATGAAAAAAATTAGATCAAGAAGCTTCCGTGCGTTTGAACAATGGTCGACACCATATGGGTGGCGTGATTTAATTTATTAAGGTGGTAGCCGCGGGAACGTATTTTTGAAATAAAGAATTTCGTAAAGTAAATAAGCATTAAATTGAACATCAAATTGGAAAATTGGAAAAATTAACAAAATAAACAAATAAAATAAAATAAATAAATTATAATATTAAATTGAAAAAATAAAATAAAAAATTATAGTATTGTTGTTTCACTGTTTTGTTTTGGTTTACAACTTACATTAACCATTTAATCAAACTTTTAGTTAATTATTTGAGTGATTATCTCTAAAAAGATCTAGAGATATGATGGCCTTGTTGTAGTATGTGATTTGGAACACATCTATATCAAAAGGAAGTGTTAAGTGAGTTTCAAAAGGAAAGGAAAACAATAAAAACATAAATTAAAACTATGTAAGAAGACAAGAGGACTTTAAAACCATAGTTTAGATTTTTCATTTTACTTAAAATTTACATGGAAAACTTGTTAATGGAAGATAAGATGGCACTAGTAAAATTATGATAGGGGTATTCTATATTGTTAGTGCTTGATAGAGGGAAAAAGTCATTTTTTAACTCATTTATGAAAAGATTTAGGCCTTTGATTCTTAGAATCATTTTCTATAGAATCACTAGGCATGAAAAAATTGAGGGTTACAATTACTGGTCTATCATTCAGGTTCATGGTAATTTAAAATGTCTATATTTATCATTATTAGACATAACCTAATCTACCACACTACTACCAAGCCCATAGATACAAGTCATCTAGCTAGAATTTGACCACTTAATTAGATTGTTACCGAAATCCCAACAAATTTTGACTTAGATGTGCAAACTAACTTCTTTTATACCAATAGTTAGAGTAAGGTCTTTGAGCACAAAGAGATAATAAGACTTTATGTCCTTGCAAGGATATATATGAATCTCCTTAAATTATTAGGATTATGTATGTGTGTGCATTTTTATTATAATATTTTATTCTCTTTTAGGTATATATATGGGTCCATTTTAATGATTGGTTTGTTGTAATATAAATTTTATTTGTGTGTATGTGTTTATTATAATATTTTTTTTTCTTTTAGAGATATGTATAAATCCATTTAAATTATTGGTTTGTCTATATACATGGTATAAAAACTTTTATTGGTTTGTCGTAATATAAATTTTATTTGGGTGTATGTGTTTATTATAATATTTTTTTTTCTTTTAGAGATATATATAAATCCATTTAAATTATTGGTTTGTCTATATACATGGTATAAAAACTTTTGTCTATGCTAAAATTTTGTAACACTAGGCCATTGAGTGTAATTTATAAATTCTACTTATTTCATTAGAAGTGTTTTGAAATTTTATTTTGTCAATATATATATAATATTTCACTTGCTAACAACCTAACTTTTTAGGCAATTTAAGAACAAAATACAACAAACAATTAATTAATGATGATGTCAAATCACTTAATCAATTGTCCTTTTACTTATGCCAAATAATTAATACATATGCAAGTGTAAATAACAATGCATAAAAAAATACATGAATAAAATTCAAATTTGGAAATTGCACAAGTTTTTGACAACAAAATTTCATTAATATGCTTGAGATGAAATGCATGTGGATACTACAACCTTCTCTCAATGCTAGTACACTTCAAGTAGCTCTCCAAAACCCTAACTCATTCAAGAGGCTCCAAGATACAAGAATCACTCCAATAGTCCTAAGATGCTCTCTTTTCTTCTTCTTCTCTACCAAAGATACATTGAGGTTTTATCACAAAATACTAATATCAAAACTCTAAGGGATAAACCCTATTCCTAGCCCTTCAAGATGATCTAAGATATTCCAAGAAGACCAAGATATCCTAGAAAATCCAAGAGAGAGAAATATATCATGTATAAGTGAAATTTGAGAGAGAGATAAAGAAGACTACTCGTGCATAGTCCTCTCCATAGCCACATCTCACCACTAGAGTTAATATGTGTTGGAATAATGTAGAAACACTTGGCAAGTATCTAGGGTTTGGGTTGAGGTGTACTTTCTATGTTCAATATGCAAAGGTTTGAGATCCACATCTTATGGATCTAGGATTTGGTTTGTTATTGTGATATGAATCTATTTATTGTACCTATTTCTTCATTGTTAATTGAATTAGTTTGACATGATTCCTGTGTATGAAAGTGAGCCTTTGTGCTCTGAACTCTCTTGCCTCTCTGTGCTTAGTTATGGTATGAGAGCCTGCATGCTGATCGTTTGGAGACAAAATCCATCTGAGTTTATTTTTTTCTACGTTGGAGCCGAAAGTCAGAGCTAGGCGTGAGTCATTGGAAGTAGCAGCCATCATTGCTACAAGAGAAGGATACTCTAGGAGCCCATATCGCTGAGAGATAAACGTCATCGAAATATAGGAATCCGCTAGCTGGTAAATTGCACCGTGAAGGAGGCACTACAGCCGTGTGAAGGTTGTTAGAATAGTAGAGTCAAACTAAACTAGTTAACCTATCTCAGCAACCAACAACATATCATAAAAGATAAGAACATGAAAAGAAAAGGACAAGAGAACAACGATATACATGGTTCACCCTAATGGGTTACATCCATGGGAAGGTAGTCTTCTATTATCTCCAGAATGTTTTCTCCAATCTTACAAGAGAGAAAAGAACAAATACCCCAAAGAATAAAGATGATGTACAACAGTGTCTAGTACCACTACAACATCAAGAATACATGATTATGTAGAGACTCACTTTAACCTATTATATACTAAGAGATGAGGAGGAATTACTCTCACATATTGCATGTGGGATAATATAATTCTCCAAAATAACATCTCTTAATACAATACCATGGACAAATACTCTACAAAAGTAAATACAACACCATATAACTATGGGTTAAATGTATTACTCTTTTACATAAGATTGTAGACAACTTTTGATATAATACAAAGACATTATTACCTTCCAAGGAATATAATATATTCCAACACTCCCCCTTAATAATGGATGGGAGAAAGGCCCACACTAACACTAAGGAAGGAAGGAGTCATTAATGCTCCCCCTTGATGACAACTTCCAGATGAACCAAGGATGCAAATAAGAAGAACACTTCGGCTGATGGAATTTGATGATGAACAACCGCTTCTCACTGAATCATGAAAGTGCACACGAACTGGGTTGTACGATGAAAGACCCAACAATAAAATGTCAAGAACATGTGATGGAATCCAATCGTAAGATGCCCAGATCACCATAAGAATCATCACAACCATACATGATAGCTGAAGAACTCAGATATAACATCCACACTAGTGTACAGATACCTTCTGAAGGCCGATACAATAGAACGTGTGGCTAAGAACACCACAACAGTGTACAAAAAAAACCCAAATGGCCAATACACATGCGGATAGCAGACATTCTTCCAATCAAGGTGCAATATAAATATCTGTAGAAGACCTCAAACATCAAAGAAACGAGACCTCGATGGTCTATACATCAAAAATGATATCATATAGATGAACATCGTGACTTTAACAATAGAAGATGGTGCTTCATTATTCCTGGAATAAGGTGAAATCCTAAATAGAGAACTTATCTACATAAGAACTTTTAAGAGTAAAGCATATAAAGATCATAAAATGAAAATGCTCATACAGAAATGAAAATGCTTATATACCAAAGGTTAGAAAACATCATATAAAGGAATGACAACATAATATGATCAAATAAAAGATTAAATTGCTCATTAAAGAAACTAAAGTTACTTTTACCCATTAAGTGTCATCCACAACATATAAATAGTGAGCCAAAGATCTCACTTAAATATATGAAAATTTAGTCATCAAGCAACTAATCTGAAGCATAGGTGCATTTCTCATTAGTATGATGTTAATATGCAAGAGATGAATGCCAAAAATGTCAACGCTTCCATATAAGATTGCTAGAGACAAGTAGGAACAAGATAACATCTGCAATCATAAGAAGTAAATAAAGAAGCATCACCAGTCATATGTTTAGATGCATCAGAATCCATTATCCATTCCAGGTTAGAAGAAGAATTATTAGGCAAAACAACAGATGCACATAAAGCTACTTGAGAGTCGTGAGAAGTTTTCTTTTTAGCTTTAGCCATTAAACGCTTTGCTTTAAAACAATTCTTTTCAGGATGGTTAGTTTTACCACAATGTTTACAAGGGTCATATACTTTATTATGTTTATTATTTCCATTAGAAGCATGAGAATCACGTCGAGAATTGGTATTAGAAGGATTATAACCTTTAGCATTATTAAAACTTTTCTTATGATGCTTATTAAATATAGTTAGACCTTTATTAGGTGTGAGTTGTCCTGAAACAATTAACCTTTCTTACTCATTGATCAATCCTTTACAAAAATCATCAAAAGTTTGCTTCGTAGTACTTTGAGACAATTCTAGATCTCTATTCCTAGTTTGGATGAACATATCAAAACAACATGGCATTTTACGTTCTACAAGAATAATAAGAGCAGTGTAAGTTTTTTTGTAATCTTTACCAAAACTATTTAATTTATCATTTAAAGTTTTCAATTCAGCAAGATATAACTCAACTCTTTCAAAGTCAGCAGGTTCGAGGTCAAATATCTTCTTTTCAAGATAATATGCAGAAACATCATCAAATTTATCAAATAACGAGGAAAGAATTCGCCATACGTGAACCAGGCTGTCTTCTACCTTAATACTTACCTGAAGACTATATGCAACAGTTTGACCAATGAGCCCCCTTGCTTAATCACTTTTAGCTTCCCATATAACCAAATCATCAGCAACAGTAGGTGTCTTATGTTCACCATTAACTAGCCTCCAAAGATTCTTACTCCTGAGAGAATCAATCATCTTTCTCTTCCAAGCAAGATAGTTAGAACCAACTAATTCAGTAACATAAGCTACTTCAAAAGTGATAATGAGTGAATTTTTGTCAAGAAATAAGAAACCTTAATATTGAAAAATGACAGAAAACAACGAATAACTTGAAAAAAATTACACTTTACTGATTTGAATCTGCAAAAGCACAGTTAGAAACACAATAAAGAAAAGAGGAGAAACTTTCACTTACAACCGTGTGAAAAAAAATGTGCCTAGAAAAGCACAATCTTCTGTTTTGTTCATGTAGGGGGATCCAGAATGGCTATTCCAATTCCAAAAACAGGTGATAATAAAAAATCCGATAATAAATGACCAAGTTACGACTCTTTTTTATAACTGTCATTTTTCTTACCAAAAGGAAGCCTAGAAATACCCAGTTTTCTGTTATGATCACTTAGATTCAAAATGGCTATTCCAATTCCAAAAACAGGTTATAATAAAAACACCAGTAAAAAATGACCAAGTTATGGCCCTTTTGTATAACGGTCGTTGTTGTTACCGAAACGAAGCCCAAAAATACTTAGTTTTCTATTCTGGTCGCGAAGGTGGATCCAGAATGGCATTTCCAATTCCAAAACAGGATATAATAAAAATTCCAATAAAAAATGACCAAGTTACAACCCTTTTTTATTACTATCATTTTTATAATCAAAAGAAAGATCTCCTTGAGGAGAGCCCAGAAATCATGTAGATATATAGAAAAAACATCAAGAAACCCTTGAAACAATTCTACAAAAATCTTACACAATAAAAAGAAAAAATGCAGCAATATGCCCAGATCTGAAGAGAAGCCTAATGGCTACCAGATAGAAAGCAAATGTACAACAAAATGACAATGCCAAAATGATAATCGATATTGATTGAAAGCTATAGAAGGTACTAGATCATAGCAACCTACTCTGATACATGCTTTGATACCATGTTAGAATAGTAGAGTCAAGATAAACTAGTTAACCTATCTAAGCAACCGACAACATATCATAAAAGATAATAACATGAAAAGAAAAGGACAAGAGAACACCGATATACGTGGTTCACCCTAATGGGTTACATCCATGGGAAGGTAGTCTTCTATTATCTCTAGAATGTATTTTCCAATATTACAAGAGAGCAAAGCACAAATACCTCAAAGAATAAAAATGATGTACAGCAGTGTCACAATAGTACCACTACAACATCAAGAATACATGATTATGTAGAGACTCACTTCACCATATTATATACTAAGATATGAGGAGGAATTACTCTCACATATTACATGTGGAATAATATAATTCTCCAAAATAACATCCCTTAATACAATATTATGGACAAATACTCTACACAAGTAAATACAATACCATATAACTATGTGTTAAATGTATTACTCTTTTACATAAGATTGTAGACAAATTCTGACATAATACAAAGACATTATTACCTTCCAATGAATATAATATATTCCAACAAAGGTGAGCCTGTTCACTGCCATGAAGAAAGAGATAGTTGCTCCAAGAATCACCTAGTGACGAAGCCACTGCTAGAGCTAATCGAAGAGCTGACAATGATCATGAAAGATCTATATCGTGATCGTGGAGAAAGTGATGTCTATTGTAGGAAAACCACAACATCGCACCCCTCACAAACCGGTTCGGTGCACTTCAAGTAAAGACAAAGAGTGCCGACGGCACAGTCTGTGCACAAACACAAAGTTCTGACTTTGCCATCCCTAAGAAGATAAATAGAGCAAGGTGTGTCGTTGATGTTTTTTCTTTGAATTTTTTTTTATTGACTCAATTCTATATTCTTTCGAAAGATGGAAGCCCAACTACTCGTTGATACATACAGAAATAAAACCTCAAAATTAAATGGTGAGAACTATGTCAATTGGAAATTCAAGTTGATGATCGTTCTTGAATCTTTCAATGCCTGGTCGATTGTGTGTGGAGATGAGCTGAAGCCCATAGCTCCTACGTTGGTTCCAAAATGGAACAAAAGGGAAACCAAAGCTAAGGTGACGATGCAAATGGATGTAAAAGATAACATAATTCCTCACATTAGAAACTATGAGACATCTAAGGAGACATGGGACATGCTCAGAAGTCTGTATGAAACAACGGATGCAATCGGGTATTGTTTCTGAAGACCAAACTAATGTCAATCAAAATGGAAGTAAATGAAGGGGTAAGCAAATTCATCTCTTGTATTAAAGATATAAGTGATAAATTGGGATATATAGGTGAGATTGTAGATAGAACTGATCTAGTAACTATCACTCTGAAAGGCTTAGTGCCAGATTATAAGGTATTTATTTCAGCACTTGCAGCTAGAGAAAAGCCCCCAAATTTTGTAAAACTCATAGGTATCCTCATACAAGAAGAAGAAAGGATGAAGAATTATGATCTAGATGCACATGGTTCAGATCTCGCACTGATGGCAAGAGGGAGATATGCGCACAGAGCAAAACCCTGGAACTGAGACAGAGAAAAATTTCATACAACATAGACAGGTATGGCCGAGAATGATTCTGATGGAAATGAAATAGAATGTTATTATTGTGGCAAACCAGGACAGCTCGCTGAAATTGTTATCATAAGAAGTATCATAACAATTTAAACTACAAGAGAAATCACAATGCGAATTTTGCAAATGAAAATACCTCTGAAGTTAATGGCTTTAAAAATATTAGATTGTTCATTTTTGAAGCTACTTTGTCCGCTCATACGGATGATGAGAATGCATGGTTGATAGATTCAGGCGCACCTACACATATCACTTGTAGGAAAGAATGGTTCGACGAATATCATGAAAAGATAGATGGCACTCATATTTATTTAGGTGATGACACATCACACAAAGTGCAAGGTTATGGGATAATAAATTTGAATTTACCTGATGGTCAATTGAAATAGATATATAATGTCGTGTATGTACCCGGTATTAAAAAGAATTTAATATCCGTTTCAACCATAACACAGAATGACATGAAAGTGGAGTTTGGTAAGTATCAGTGTCATATTAAAGATGTTCAAGATCACTACAAGATTGTTGCTACAGGTTCAATATGTGGAGGACTGTATAAGCTGGATGTTAGCAAAGACAGTCATTAGGCACTAGAATCCACTGTAATCACCACAGAGGAACTCTGGAATCAAAGGTATGGGCACATTAACCATAACGATCTTATATTTATTCAGAAGAAATCTATGGTTGAAGGTGTGTATGTAATAAAGAATGAATACTTCGAATGTAGTGCATGTGCACTTGGTAAATAACATCGAGATGAATTCCCAGTGCATCAAGAGAAGACACAATTGGACCTACTTGAGTTAATTCATACATATATATGTGGACCTATGCAAACTAGATCATTCGGTGGTGCATGGTATTTTCTGATATTTGTTGATGACATATCTAGATATACATGGGTTTATTGTATAAGAAGGAAAGGATATGTCTTTGAATACTTCAAGGAGTTCAGAACCATGATTGAAAAGTAGTCAGAAAAATGCATTAAAATTCTGAGACCCCACGATGGAGGCGAATATGTTTCTGGAGATTTCAAAAAATATTGTAACGAGAATGGAATCCAGCAACAATTTACAGTATCACACACTCCTCAACAAAACAAGATAGATAAGTGAAACAATAGGACTTTAGTAGAATGTGCTCGCAACATGCTCCAAGGTAAGAACATCTCGAATGGTTTTTGGGCAGAAGCTGTCAATACTACTGTATATTTGAAGAATATCAGCCCGACAAAGAAATTAAACCTTCAAGCACCTTTTGAGGTCTTTCATGGATACAAACCTGAAGTTAAACATCTAAGAATTTTTTTTTGTAAACCGTGTGCACACATACCAAAATATGATAGAAGGAAATTAGATGCTAAATCACTTGAATGTGTATTTGTTGGATATTGCAATGATCATAAAGCTTATAAATTGTTTCATCCTAGCTCTCATAAGTTAATTGCAAGCAGAGATGTGGTGTTCTACGAACATGCAAGTACAGGTGAAAAAATTGATCAAAGGAATATTCTTGCTGACAAGGATGAATATGTTAAATTAAATTCTATAGTCCACGAGCTGGATTTGGAGCCGCCACAAGAGAAAGAGCAGGAACAGAGTGGAAGCAGTAGAAGCAGTGGAAGCAATGAATGGAGCAGAAATAGTGAAGGAAGCATGAGTACCTCTATCAGTTCATATGAAGATACAACATAAAGAAGAAGGATAATGGATGGAACTCCTGCAGGTAATGTAGTACTAAGAAGGTCATTAAGAAAGACTCGTCCTCCTCTAAGGTATAATGACTATGCCTTAATGACTAATATATAATGAATGTCAATGAGCCAATGAATTATAAACAAGCCAAATATAAAGAATAATGGGTTGAAGCTATAAATGATGAATATAACTCTATTATGAAGAAAAAAACTTGGGAATTAAGAGAGTTATGAGAGAATAAGACACCCATAGGATGTAAATGGTTGTTTAAATCTAAGTTCAAATTTGATGGTAGCATCAACAGATCTAAAACTAGATTAGTCGCAAAAGGTTATGCTCAAAAGGAGGGAATTGAATTTGAGGTAACTTTTGCACCCGTATCAAAATTAAATAATACTAGAGTTCTGGTTGCATTGGCTACTACACTTAAATGGAAAATCCATCAATTAGATGTAAAATATGTTTTCTTAAATGGTGACTTCAAAGAAGAAGTGTACTTAGTCTAGCCTGAAGGATTTGTACATAAAGGACAGGAGCATCTGGTATGTAAATTAAAGAAAGCTATATATGGGTAGAAATAAGCCCGTAGATCATGGTATATAAAGATGGATACCTTCTTTAATCAGACAGGTTTTGAGAAAACTAAAAGCGATCCTAACCGTTATGTGAAGAAATATAAGGAAGGAAATGGTTGTTTAATATCTTTATATGTAGATGATCTCATTATTACAGGAAGTGCATGTAAGTTGATTACAGAAATAAAAAATCAACTATAACAGGAATTTGAAATGAAAGACCTTGGAGAAATACACTACTGTTTGGGACATGAGGTTTGGAAAGAAGTTGGAAAGACTATGATCACTCAAAGTAAGTATGTGAGAGAAATATTAAAAAGATTCAATATGAGTGATTGCAAAACATTGGTGATTCCTTTAGAACATAATTTGAAGCTATACAGTGAATATTGAACAAAGGATGTAGATGGTACCTTGTATTGATAGTTGGTGGGAATTCTGAATTATCTCACTACTACAAGGCCAGATATATCATATGCAGTGAGCGTTCTTAGTCAATTTATAGCTAAGCCAAATGAAATCCATTGAAAAGTGGCAAAGAAAGTGCTTAGATGTCTGAAAGGGACAATGAACTTTGGTCTTTTATATACTGATAAGTTTGATGTTCAATTGGCAGGTTTTTTTGATTCTGATTGGGTAGGAAATCCATATGACAAAATCTCTACTACATGATATGCATTCAACATTGGATCCGGGGTCGTATCATGGAGTAGTAAAAAACAACTAACTGTTTCTTTATCATCCACATAAGCTGAATATAAAGTCATGTCTAGTGCAACATGTGAAACTGTCTGGTTGAGGAGGACACTAAAAGATGTTGGTGAAAAGAAGACAGAACCAACAAAAGTACATTGTGACAATCAAAGTGCAGTTATTGGCACACAACCCAGTTTATCATGCAAGGTCAAAACACATTGAGCTGCAACATTATTTTGTGAGAGAAAAGATTGAGTTTAAGGAAATTGAACTTATTTATTGTAACATAAGTGATAATGTCGCTGACATATTTACCAAACATGTTGGCATGATCCACTTTGAAATCCTTCAGCAAAAATTAGGTGTTGTAGAAAATCCATTTCTACATTAAGGGGGTATGTTGGAATAATGTAGAATTGCTTGGCAAGTATCTAGGGTTTGGGTTGAGGTGTACTTTCTATGTTCAGTATGTAGAGGTTTGAGATCCACATCTTATGGATCTAGGATTGGGTTTGTTATTGTAATCTGCATCTATTTATTGTATCTATTTCTCCATTGTTAATTGAATTCCAGTTTGACACCATTCGTGTGTATGAGAGTGAGCCTTTGTGCTCTGAACTCTCTTGCCTCTCAGTGCTTAGTTACTTTAATATGAATGACAAAGAGATCATCTTTGATGTCTCCTCCAGAAGAGTACACCCTAAACACAAGAGGTAAGGGAATCCAATAATACAATGTGGGTCAAAGTCCTTACAAACGAGCTATATTGAGCACTTGTAGGAAAACACATGTGAATTAGTCAACACTAAGACACATATTATGATGCAAAGTAAATTTGTACACAATAAGAAATCCACAATAATGTAGCTGCACAAAGTAAGTCAACATGCCTCTGTCACAAGCCTAAATTTACTCCATTACCTTAGTATTCCCTTACAACAACATTGTCACAATGCAAAATCCATCTATCAAATGTCCCATACTTTCTACCATTGTAACGAAAGATGATTCCATACTTTCTACCATTGTAATGAAAGGAAAACAATCTACAAACAATCTTCCTTCTAAAAAATAAATTTTTAAGAATTAAGATCCTTTTAAAATTATGTCTTTTTATTAGATTAAACAATTATATATATATATATATATATATAAATAATGGAAAGAATACATAGATGGAAGAGTTGCAATGCCCCTTGGTGAAGTTTGGATTGGGTGCCAATCGTCAAGGCCAACTTGCATTGTCTAAAAATGCAACTAGCCATGGGTGGGAATGAGAAGAATTAGGCCAGCAGACTTTATGCATACAAGGAGGAAAGCACAGTTGGGGAATATATTCTCCAGCAACTAGAGAAACATTTGCTTTTAAGAAACTTTTGGAATAAAAATTCCTTTATCATAAAAATAGGGGTCAGATACGGCATACATTTCCTCAGATGCTTTTCCTCCTAGACACTCAAATGTCAAATGACTGTAGTCTTTTGGAGGATCAGAGGGTCAATGTGACCTAAAAAGTCTCAGCTCACGAAAGTGGAGAATGATAAAATCGGAATATATCAGCAAAGGTGCCGACTTTCAGTAAAGCATAATACCTGCAAAGGGCCATTTGGATTGGAGACCGACATTATTCGACCTGAAACAAAATGCTCATCTAATTATTCTATTTTTGAAAATGCAAAAAAAAAAAAAAAATATTAGCATTCGGTAGCCCAATCAAATGGGAATAATTACTGAAAATTCAATGAAATAAAGAATAATAATATTTGGTGGTTAAATCAAATGGAAAATAATTAGCACAACTATAAGTAAACTGGTGAATGAATGTAAATAGGTTCAATTAACTATTTAGTTTTATGAAGATAAATATCTATTAAACAAAGACTAGAATTTATAACATATTGTCACCTTTCAATATAAACACAAATCAAATACTATTTAATAAAAAAATCTAATATAAAAAGACAAAAACAAATTGTTAGCATTTTAAGCATTTTACTTTTTAAGTATAACAAGATATGACTACCACTAAATAAATCACTGAAATACACTTGTTACAATTGAATTAATCTTATTAATACCCTCAACAAAGTTCAGAGAGGAGGCAGAAAGGCCTCCTCATCTGCCTTAACCAGAGAGGCATAGATTGGATTTCGCTTTGCTGCTTGCTTGAGTTACTAGCCACATTTATTTTTGGTTTTCTGTTAGGTTACACCATGGCAAAATTTATGCTTGCGAACAAGTTATCTTCTCTCAGATCTCTGTTCAACGACCTGCACTTACATAATTTGGAAATTTTATTTCAAGAATTGTTGTATGCGTATCTGGTTAAGTTAGGGTTGTGTTACGTCTATCCATGCGAAACAGGGAATATAAGATAAAATCAAGATTTTCTTTTGTCATCTTCTTGTATGCAGGGAACAGAGGAATTACGCAACGTTAAAGCGTGGAGCGGCGAGTTCGTTGGTCGACGGTTGCAGCGATGGACTGAAACCAGAGGTGGCTTTGCATCAACGGTCTAAAGCCCAGGCTGATGGGAAAAGTAAGGGTTTCTGGATAAAGATCCAGCCAGTGATCAAATTTGAAGGGTAGGTTTTAATTTCATATTAAAAGACATATTATTGACAAATTTTTGAAGAAAATTATTTATATTTTTGATATAAAAAAACTTAATAAAATATTATATTTTCAAATTAACAATTTTAAAAAGGCTATGTAAAAAGGTTTTTTTTTTTTTTTTGGTAAATGTAGAAAGGTGGTCTTGTAAAATTAAACAAAAAGCATTAGACTTTGAAAACATCCATTTCCTCACATAAAGCCAGCACATTCCTTTCTAATATGCCCCAGGCCCTCCATGTTTCTTGGTTCCTGTATGAATTTATTAAGCAATAAAACTTCTATCTATTGATTATACCATGACCAAAATTTTTACCAATTTGCAATCCTAATTACTAAGAACATAATGCACTCATGCATTTTACAATTTAGAATCACATTTTTAATAGTAAATTTTGTGATTTCAACAATCTAAAGTCTAAGAAAATATGAAATAAAAATAAATACATTACTAGTATGGATTGTGCAACCAAGTGCTGCTCTAATTGAAAGCATTGAGATTTTTAAAGATATTAATATGACTATTACATCAAAATGCATCAACATAGTACATTACATCTTCTTTTTATATTTTATTTTTATATTGTTGTTTTGTTTGTTAATTTACACTCAATATTTTAGATTAATCTCTAATTAAACAACTTCAAAAATTGAATAAATTTGATCAAAACACAATCAATAAGATTTTAAAACAATGAACCTACTTTTGTAAGGGAATCAGAGTCCTTAAAGTGTAGACACAACTTTCTAAAGTGTGGACATGGTCTTCACCTTTGTAGAGTGGTCTTTTTTTTTTGCTACTGAAATCCATGTTACTTAATCTGCTCAGAAAGGTGTATTCTTAAACATAATTACCTCATATTTTTCAATGACATTTCTAACACCCCCACAAATTATTTTATTTCTGCCGAAAATACTATGTTATTATTATTTGCTTTTACTACTTTATTATATTTGAAGAGGAAAATGTCAAGAATAAAAAATATGTAACCAAAACAATTTTATTAAATAAATACTGAAAGGGGGACACGAGTGGAAATAACTCTTAAAGAGGGCTTCCTCACCAACAAGAAAGAATGAACAAGTGGCAAATACCACTGAGTGAGAACTCAAGATGCATGCAGGAGGCATCATCCTCTAAAATCAAGTCATCACTCCTAGTTGGGTGCTAAAGAGCAGGAGGCTCATAAATGACCAAGACGTAGGCAAAATACTATAAAAATAGTATGTCCATGAGCAACACGAGGCTAGCATTGGAGGGGAATTATTATCTACAAAAATAATGCTAAAGATGGTGCATTGAGAATTTTTCGCTCTTGTGGTTCACCGACCAGGCTCGTTGGAGCAGGCAATTTAAATGCTCTGGAAGATTGGTAGGGGGAACGACATTTCCACTCTTTTTTTCCCAAAGCGTTGGATTCCAGGTTTCTACATCTCTTTTGTTTACTATCGTATTTTAATTCTGTTTAAACTCAGTAGATCGAGAGCTGTTAAATTTCGAAACCTTGACTTTTTCTTTCTCCATCGCTGAAATTTGTTTATGTTATAATATCTAAGTAGAATATAGCTAAGATACGAAGATAATTGTTATTTTTAATTGTTAACCATTTCAATATAGTACTGTTAAATTTTCTACTTCTACGACTAGTTATCATGTTTTATAAGGGCTTCTAAATGATTCCAAATGTACAATCTTCCTTTAAAGCTTCGCAATACATTTCCTATACCTAGCTTCTGTTAGATTTTATCTGTATCAAAGTTATTAATGGTAATTCTTTAGTTATTCTTTTAAATTCCATATAAGGAAAACTATATTAAAACTAACTCTTTGGTCTGTAAACTCTTAGATCGTGATTCGACTGTGCAATAACCTAGTCCTTTACATTTGCATCCTAGAAAAAGAAAGGTTCCTAGTGAATAATTGATAGTAGTAAGGGAGAAACTGTAATCGTTCTCTACAAAAGCATTTTTCTTTAAGCCATAACTTGATTTTAATAAAACCAGCATTCTATCAATAATTCTAGGGTTATCGTTTTCCAATTATCATATAATCTCTCTAGCTTAAGAAAAAGAAAAGTTGTCAAGCATTTTTCCTGCCTCGCGTTCATCCCTTTTTCTTATTATTTCCTATTGTAAAGGAGAGTTGGGAGGATTTTAACTAACCTTTCTTTTGGGTTTCAGATCTATTCCTAATTAACTTTACAATCTAGAAAACCTTGAATGGTAATCCACTCTTTTCTTCCTTTTTAAATAAGTGTTAATTATAACAAGCAGTAAAGAGAATCTAATAGCTAACCAAACAAATCGTAAACAATTCCCACAACAAATCAAGCCAATCAGGGCCGGTTTCATTTTGTTTCGGTTGTCTGTAAGACTAATTGCTAATTTATTGTATGCTCCTTTAAGAAATCAATTATCAGAATTGTTGAGATACTCAACGGATTACATTAAGATGGTTTTTAATTACTCTAGCCCTTTCTTCCTATGTTGTAGTAGTTCCTTTAAAAGTCTTAAATATTTTAGTTATTCTTTTTTATACAAATGAAAGGGTAGAACCCTCGTCAAGCTAATTTTTCAGAATCCACTCCAGATTGGAGTTATAAATTGTAGAATGGTCGTGTTGGACAATGCTCATTGCACGACCAATCGGATAAAAGAATTATCTCTTTTATTCATCCACTTTCCTTTTAAAACAAAAGAGAAGAAAAATATATATAAATACATCTTAAATAACAGTACACATCTACACTTGAGGCAGATTCTAAATCCTTTTGTTAAAAATACTAGATTTCCCTCATACACATGTTATGTGATATAGTCCCGTAATAATTGAGTTAAGGGTAACCCGACCCCAAATACTTCACAGCTGAGTTTACAGGTCGTCCCCTCATACATTTAAAAACCCTAAGAAAGAAAACAATGTAAATATTAAATCCATCTAGTGGAGATCATTAACGTTTCCGTAGAAATTTTGTTAACTTATCTCTGGTTTTGGTTGCACTGGTGGGATTCTTTTAACTCTGTCAATGAACTCTTTTCTACTGACATGTGAAAAGAGTGTCGCAAAGTTTTTTTTCCGTCTCTTTCCCTCATTAAGCTCACGTAGTTGGGTGTACTACTCCCGGGGTAAGGAACCTGTAAAAGAAAACCATTTATTTTGAGGACGGTGGAGTTTTGTAACCGAAAAAACTTAATTTAGGTATTACTACTGGTGTGAAGGAACACTTACCAGGGCATCTTGCCACACAGGCCTGAGAGAAGGAGACCCCATTTCCTTCCTCCCAACATGTACCCTACAACATCAAACTAAAGAGTTAGGTCCTAAATTTCCTTCCTTGTTAGAACCTCTCCCATCACCTATTTTTGCTTAACAACAGTAAACCAACCAACCTGGATGCTAGTGGAGGATGACCAAGGGTCGTCTCCTCTGAGCTCCCTTATTCCTTCTGGTCTGCACAAATAAGGTTAAACTTATCAAAAATAAGTTAAAACAATAACATGAGCTTAAAAAAAAAATGTAAGTGCCGACCATGAAAGACAACTTCCTACCTTTTTATTTGTAGACCACAATCTATTTTCAAGCTGCGCAGGTTTGTATGCTTTGCGTTAGCACCAAAGAGGTATCTTGGGGCACCATCTGCCAGAGATACCTGCAAAACTTGTAGAAACCAGAGCAGCTCCGAAGGGATTGAAAACAAAAAAATGGTTACAAAGTCGGCCTTGGCCAGACTTCCGACAGAGCAAAGAAAATGTTTCAAAAATGAATTAATGGCACCTCAAACCAACTTAGTATCCTCCTCTGAAACCCTAACTTTGAGCGTATAATCAACATCCACCTGTACGGTTGTATCATGATCCATAGCGTGCAGTGGACCTGGCTACGCCGTCAACTCGCAACCAGGTCACTCTGCCTTAATGTCAATACTAAAGTTGCCTTAATATTGCGCGAGCAATTTTATGACCTTCATCAAGTGTAGATCAACCCTCAGCATGTGTGTGATTCTATGCACTTTTAATTACATGCATCATTTACTTCCAAGACTTAGTTTTTACAAGTCAACCCACAGAAGGTCTTGCCTTTATACCTTGGGATATTGGATTTGAAATCTCTTCTTAGTTCCAATTATAATTGATAACCATACCTTGGTATAAGGTCCTCATCACCACAAATCTAATGAGATTTATCTCGTCGAAAAACATACCCCATTTTTAGAAAGCATCAAGTCCAACCTTTTAAACATATTGTTACCAAAACAGAGAATAAAGAGCTCTCTTCCGCAAGGTAACTTAGTTGTGGTTCTCAAAACTATTACAAAAACCCTTATGGTTGGTAAACCATTATCTTACATGCCTTTTAAAATGAACTGCGAGATATGGGTAGGGCAGACCTTGTGATTTACTGTCCTTTTTTCTAAGCAAACAATGACAAGTTGGGGTGTATCCTCGTGTTGGCTGAACCAAGAATTTTATTTTATTTTATCCTTATTATTTTATTGAATTGGGTAAATATGAATTTCACCTGAAGGAAAACTTGTTGATTGTTCTCAAAGGAATTGGACTCTTTCCTCATTAACTAGGGTCCCTCCATCAACAATTTAGAAACGTCAGTCTATCCCAACTTAGAATGTGATACTGGAAGGAATGAAAGTATTTACTTACAATAAAATATATTTATTTTATATGTGAATTTGCGGCTATATTACAAATGGTATTAGAGCATGGTTTCAAGACTAGGCTTGAATAGGCTCACACAACGACTATTTATTTTTTATTTTTTTTAAATAGTAAAACTAACTTAGATTTGTTCGAAATTTCTCTTACATCCAACAAAGAGAAGTATACATATATTGTTGCAGGAACATGGAAGATACAGGAATGCCCGCAGAAGAAGAAGAGCATCACCCGAAACAACCATTAAATAATGAGGAAGGTAACATAAGGGATGGGGAGTTCTAGGTAGATCTAAATGAAAGTTAGGATAACAAGTTTGAACTAAAATGAACTGTTAATGAACTAAGATCTGAGTTAAGAAAATTCAAAGAGGACAATGAATGAATACTTATGGCCTAGGAAGAACTAAACACTATCCTCCTAGTGAAGATCCATAATGAAGAAAAATGAAAAACTAAAGAATCACGGGAGGATTTTCCAAAAACTGCCCCCTACAATAAATGTAAGAGAAAAAAATGGGATTTTCTCGCCATAACTCTGACACCTTGAGTTAAGAGTCAGTTAAACACCACAGAAAATCCACTGAGTCAAGCGAAAGCAGTGATGAAAATAAAAAGAGGAAAAAATATAGACCCTATGAGGAAATCTCTCGTGAATTCAAAAAAATTAAACCGCCCATGTTTAATGGAGAAATTGAGAAGGGAGAGGAGGCAGAAGCATGGATGTTCGGTATGAAGAAATAATTTTAAATATATAATTACTCAAATAAATTAAAAAATAAAATGACCATATATAATTTGAATGGAGAGGCATATATATGGTGGCAAGACATCAATAATGTAAAATGTATAAAAGAAGGATGTGTAAATTGGAAAACTTTTAAAAAACTGTTTAAAAGAAAATATTTGTTTGAGCAGTATTATAAGGAAAAAGTGAAGGAATTCTATGAACTAAGGCTAGGAGCCATGACGATGAAAGAATGTTGTAGAAAGTTGTTGTGCTTACTCTGTTATGTTCCCTACATAATTCATGAAAATAAAAAGATACATCAGTTTCTCAATTGTTTGCCCCTCATGTTCAAAGAGCAGATTGAATATGACAATCCCAAGATGTTGGAGGAAGCAATGAGGAAGGAAAACTTCTGCTATGACTAGAATAAAAATAAAAGAGAAGGTATCCCTACTTGGAAGAATAAAGGACCCAATAATTATGATCCTAAGAATAAACAAAATAAATTTCATAATAATTCAGGGAGTAATTACACAAGGTATGAGGGAAATAATTATAAAAAATTTAAACCTCAAAACCCTGTTGTAAAAGAGCCTTCAAATTTTCCTAATAAAAACTCCGCTAAAAAAGAACCTTTGAAATGCTGGGAGTGTGGAGGGCCACACTACTTTAAAGCTTTTCAAGCAAGAAAAAATAACTTTAATGTGCATTCCTTACAAGAAGCAGTCACAGTTGGAGATATGGCACGGAGTATGCCCATAATTTTTGCTGCACTAGAAAATCAACAAGTGAAACATTAGACCTCCATGGTCAAAATTGAAGGTAAGGTAAACAATCAAACTATACCTATTTTAATTGATCCAGGTGCAAGTTTGAGTTATGTTTCACCCACGATCATTGAATTATGCAAGTTAGTGCCTGAAAAATTTAATAAATCTTGGCTAGTACAATTAGCCACAGGTACGAAACGAAAAGTTACAAGCATTGTTAGAAATTGTAAGATAATGCTAAATGATTTTTGTATGCATATGAATGTAAATGTATTTCCTTTGGGATCCTACGATCTTTTAGTAGGAATGGATTAGCTAGAATAACATATGGTTTTAAACTAAAATGTTTTGACAAAACCTTTACCTGTATTGATGATAATGAAAATAATAAAAGAATAACAGGCATTTCCATAAAGGCAACCATCAAGGAAATCTCTTCTTTGCAAATGAAGAGATCAGTAAGAAAAGGATGTAAGGCATTTGAAGTTTATATAATGAATTACCAGGAAGACGATACACAACCTAAACTAGAAGATATACATTTTCTAAAGGAGTTCAAAGATATCTTTCCAGAATAAGTCCCTGGACTTCCTCCTAAATGACATATAGACTTCACCATCGATTTGATACTGGGTGTCGTACTACCATCAAAATCCCCCTATTGAATGATATAATAGAACTCACAAAATTAAAATCATAGCTTCAGGAACTAATCGATAAGAAATACATTCGACCAAGTGTTTCTCCCTCGGGAGCACCGGTTTTGTTTGTAATGAAAAAGGACAGAATGCTTAGACTATGTATTGATTACAGACAATTAAATAAAATGACTATTAAAAAATGATACCCACTTCCTCAAATAGATTATCTATTCGATCATTTCCGAGGGGAAACTATCTTTTCAAAGATAGATTTGAGGTCGGGTTATCATCAAGTACAAATAAAAGATTAATACATATTTAAAACAATGTTTAGGACCCATTAAGGTCACTATGAATTTGTTATAATGCCCTTCAGGTTAAAAAAACGCATGTGTTGCTTTCATGTGTTTAATGAACAGTATTTTAAGTAATTATCTAGATAAGTTTGTGGTCGTCTTCATTGAAGACATACTAATCTACTCTAAAAATGAACAAGAACACGAAGAACATCTAAAATAGTTCTGCAAGTTTTAAGAGAACACCAACTTTATGCAAAGTTAGTAAATGTGACTTTTTCAAAGACACGATTCAGTACCTTGGACATGTAGTATCCAAGGATGGAATATCAGTAGATCCAGACAACGTAAGAGCCATCATGGAAGGGCCGACTCCCAAGAATGTTCTTGATATCAGATCGTTCATGGGAAATATTGGATACTACTGAAAGTTCATTGAGGGTTTTTCCAAGATTGCTTACCCCATAACCTCCTTGTGAAAGAAGGGAAAAAAATTTGAGTGGTCTAAAAAGTGTGAGGAAAGATTTAACAAGTTAAATAATTTATTAACCACCACCCCAATTCTGAAAATTGTTGATTCGTTTAAAGATTTCACCGTATGTACTGATGCTTGCAATGAAGAATTAGTTGGGGTCTTATTACAAAATAATCATGTGGTAGCTTATGAATCCATAAAATATAAAGATCATGAGAAGAATTACACAACACATGATTTAGAACTTGCTGCAATAATACATGCCCTAAAATCTGGCGACATTACTTAATTGGAAGGAAATTTTTACTTATGTCATATTTAACACAATCCTTAAATAGCTATTTGACAAACAAAATTTAAATGCAAGACAAGCAAGATGGTTGTATTTTCTAAGTGAATATGACTTTGAAATAAAAAATATTAAAGGTAAAGAAAATAAAGTGCTCGATGCTTTAAGTCGACATGCAAATTTACTTTTTGCATGCATCAACTATGAAATTGATCTAGAAAATTAGGTTCTAAGCGCTGGGTCTACTAATAAAGAGTATCAACTGCTAAAGGAGAAGATTATTATTAATAAACAAAATCAGATAAAAACAGATTTCATCTTAAGTCAACAAGGTTTATTGTTACATAAAAATAGGGTGCACATACCAAACATTGCAAAAAATTAAATTAACATTTATGGATGAGCTACACAAAAGACCATACTCGGGGAATCCGACTTATCAGAAAATGATTACCATGATCACAAAAGACTTCTTCTGTCCAAATATGAAAAAATAAGTGGCAAAAGGTTAAGGAAGAACATCAACATCCCGCAGGATTGTTGCAGCCATTACCCATTCCATAATGGAGGTAGAAAACAATCAGCATGGCTTTTATCAACAAATTTCCCAAGAAATTTAGACAGCATGACTCTATCATTGTTACATGGTAGACAAATTAAGAAAGGAAACACATTTCATACCTGTTAAATCCACCTACAAGGCAGTTAATATTGCAAACATCTTTATGAAATAAATATTCAGGTTACATGGCGTACCGAAGGTAATAGTTTCTCACAGAGATGTAAAGTTTACAGGTAATTTCTGGAAGGATTTATTCAAAGGCTCGGGTACCCAATTAAAATTCAATACTGCATACTATCCACAAACAGATGGGAAGACTGAAAGAGTAAACTAGATTTTGGAAGATATGCTAAGAATGTATGTTATGGATAAACTAGGTAAGTGGGAAGACTACCTACACCTAGTTGAATTTGCTTATAATAATCGTTTCCAAGTTTTTGCAGGCATGAGTCCATTCAAAATATTGTATGGGCATAACTGTAATACCCTAATATCATGGAGAAACCCTGTTGATAGGTTAATGTTGGGTCTTGATTTGTTAAAGGAAATGGAGCTAACTGTGAAGCATGTACAACAAAACTTGAAAACTGCCCAAGATAGGTAGAAAATATATTATGATCTAAAAAAAACTCCCAAATAGTTCCAGGTGGGTGACCATGTGTACATAAAGGTATGGCCTAAGAAGAGCTCTTTAAGGTTGGGAAAATATTCAAAACTGGAACCCAGTTATTGCGGGCCATTTGAAATTTTGGCCTAAGTAGGACCAGTCACATATCAACTAGCCCTACCACCACGTATTGAAATTCATAACGTATTTCATATTTCTATATTAAAAAAATATATTCATGATAACTCTCATGTGATTGATTGGAATGCAATCTAGGTGGAACCCGAAGGAGAGTTCCAAGTGAGATCGGAACACATTCTCAACAGGAAAGAGATTATACTCCGAAAACGTACCATTGGAAAAGTCAAGGTGTAATGGAAGCACCTTAGTCTAAAAGAGGCTACTTGCGAAATCGAAAGTAAAATGCGAGAGGCATATCCAGATCTATTCCAAGGAGATGAAATGGAAGAATAAACCTAGTCATAATACCGAGGACAATGTTATCTCCTAAGGGGAGGTGTATGTAACAACCCCATAAATTATTTTATTTATGCTGAAAATACGCTGTCATTTTTTTTATTACTTTATTAGTTTTGACAAGGAAAATGTCAACAATAAAACAATATGTAACCAAAACAATTTTATTAAATAAATACTGAAAGGGGGACAAGAGTGAAAATAGTTGTTAAAGAGGGCTTGCTGACCCACAAGAGAGAATGAACAAGTGGCAAAGACCACTCAGTGAGAAGTCAAGATGTAGGAGGCATGATCCCCTAAAATTAGGTCATCACTCCTAGTTGGGTGCTAAAGAGCAGGAGGCTCATAAATGACCAAGACCTAAGAAAAATACTATAGAAAAGTATGTCCATGAGCAGCAGGAGGCTAGCATTGGATGGGGGAATTATTATTTGCAAAAATAATGCTAGACATGGTGCATTGAATTTTTTTTTCTCTTGTGGTTCAGCGAGGAGGCTCACGGGTTTTAGAGGAGGAGATTATGCTCTAGGAGATTGGTAGGGAGGAACGACATTTCCACTCTTGTTTTCCCAAAGCATTGGGTTCTAGGTTTCTACATCTCTTTTGTTTACTATAGTATTTTAATTCTATTTAAACTTAGTAGATCAAGAGCTGCTAGATTTCGAACCCTCAACTTTTTTTTTCTCCAATGATGAAATTTTTTTATGTGATAATATCTAAGTAGAATGCAACTAAGATACCAAGATAATTGTTAGTTTTAAATGGTAACCATTTCAATATAGTAATGTTAAATTTTCTACTTATATGACTAGTTATCATGTTCTAAATGTGCAATATTCCTTTAAAGCTTTGCAATGCATTTCCTATACCTAGATTTGGTTAGATTTTATGTGTATCAAAGTTATTAATGGTAATGTTTTAGTTATTCTTTTAACTTCCATTTAGGGATAACTATATTAAAACTAAATCTTTGGTCTGTAAACTCTTAGATTGTGATTCAACTGTGCAAGAACCTAGTCCTTTACATTTGCATCTCAGAAAAAGAAAGGTTCCTAGTGAATGATTGATAGTAGTAAGGGAGCAACTGTAATCGTTCAGTCTCTAGAAAAGAGTTTTTCTTTAAGTCATAACTTGATTTTAATAAACCCAACATTCTATCAATAATTCTAGGGTTATCTTTTACCTCCTGTTTTCTTATTATTTCCTATTGTATATGAGAGTTGGGAGGATTTTAACTAACCTTGATTTTGAGTTTCAGATCTATTCCTACTTAAATTTACAATCTACAAAAACCTTTAGCGGTTAATCCACTCTTTTATTCCTTTTTACATAAGTGTTAATTATAACAAGCAATAAAGCGAATCTAATAGCTAACCAATCAAATCGTAAATGATTCCCACAACCAATCAAGCCAATCATGGACGGTTTTGTTTTGTTTAGGCTATCTGTTAGACTAATTGCTAATTTATTGTAACCTCTTTCAAGAATTCAATTATTAAAATTATTGAGATACTCGACAGATTACATTAAGATGGTTTTTAATTACTCTAATCCTTTCTTCCTACGCTGTAGCAGTTTCTTTCAATGTCTCAAATATTTTATACAAATCACAGAGTCGAACCCTGGTCGAGCTAATTTTTCAGAAGCCACTCCGAATCGGAGTTATAAATTGTAGAATGGTCGTGTTGGACAATGCTCATCGCACGACTAGTAGGATAAAAGAATGATCTCTTTTATTCATCCACTTTCCTTTTAAAAGAAAAAGAGAAAAAAAATACATATAAATACATCTTAATTAACAGTACGCATCTACGCTTGAGGCAGATTCTAAATCCTTATGTTAGAAAAACTGTATTTCCCTCATACATAGGTTATGGGATATAATCCCGTAATAATCGACTTATGGGTAACCCAACCCCAAATACTTCACAACTTAGTTTACAGGTCGTCCCCTCATATATTTAAAAACCCTAAGAAATAAAACGTTGTAAATAATAAATCCATCTGGTGGAGATCATTAAAGTTTCCGTAGCAATTCTGTTAACTTATCTCTAGTTTTGGTCACGCTGGTGGGCTTCTTTTAACTCTGTCAATGAACTCTTTTCTACTGACGGGTGAAAATAGTTTCGCAGAGTTTTATTTCCATCTCTTTCGCTCATTAAGGTCACATAGCTGGGCTTACTACTCCCGGGGTAAGGAACCTGTAAAAGAAAACCATTTATTTTGAGGATGCTTGAATCCTGTAACCCAAACAACTAATTTGAGTATTAGTGCTAGTACGAAAGAACACTTACCAGGGCGTATTGCAACGCAGGCCTAGGAGAAAGAGACCCCGTCACCTTCCTCCCACCGCCTATCCTGCAGCATCGAACTAAAGAGTTAAGACCTATATTTCCTTCCCCGTTAGAACCTCTCCCATCACCTATTTTTGCTTAACAACAGTAAACCGACCAACGTGGAGGTGACCAAGGGTTGGCTCCTCCGAACTACCTTACTCCTCCTGGTCTGCACAAATAAGCTTAAACTCATCAAAAATAATTTAAAACAGTAACATGAGCTGAAAAATAAAAAAACGTAAGTGCCAAACGTGAAAGACGAACTCCTCCTTTTTATTTGTAGACCATGATCTCTTTTCAAGCTGCGCAGGTCTGTATGCTTTGCGTTAGCACTAGAGAGGTAGTCTGGGGCGTCCATCTACCAGAGTTACGTGTAGAACCTGTAGAAACCAGAGAAGCTACGAAGGGATTGAAAACAAAAAAAAATGATTACAGTGTCGGCCTCAGCCATACTTTCGATAGAGCAAAGAAAATGTTTCAAAAATGAATTAATGGTGCCTTAGACCAACTTAGTATCCTCCTCTGAAACCCTAAATTGAAGCGTATAATCAACTTAGACATGTAGGGTTGGATCACGATCCATAGCATGTAGTGGACCTGGCTACGCTGTCAACTCGCAACCAGGTCACTCTGCCTTAATGTTAATACTAAAGTTTCCTTAATATTGCACGAACAATTTTATGACCTTCACCAAGCGCAGATCAGTCCTTGACCTCTGTGTGATTCTACGCACTTTTCATGACATGCATCTTTTACTTCAAAGACTTAGTTTTTAAAAGCCAACCCACCGAAGGCCTCGCCTTTATACCTTAGGATATTGGCTTTCAAATCTCTTCTTAGTTCCGATTATAATTGATAACCATACCTTGGTATAAGGTCCTCATCACAAAGCTAATGAGATTTATCTCGTGGGAAAACATAACCACTTTTTAGAAAGCATCAAGTCAAACTTTTTAAGCATCTTGTTACCACAACGGAGGATAAAGAGCTCCCTTGTGCAAGGTAACTTACTTGTGGTTCTCAAAACTATTACAAAACCCATTATGGTTGGTAAACCATTATCTTACATGCATTTTAAAATGAACTGCGAGATATGGGTAGGGCAGACCTTGTGATTTGCTGTCCTTTTAATTAAGAATATGGAGAGGAGGAAGTGCAGAGCCAAAGGCTCGCACATACAAACTGGAATGGTATCAAACCAATTCAATTAACCAATATCAAATGATTACAATATATAGTGTTCAATCATCAACAAACCAAATCTTAGATCCTACACTCATGGATCTCAAACCTATCTCTTGATCTTAGGAGACACACACAATCCAATCCCAAGCAACATGCCTATCATTTCTACATTATTCCAACATACCCCCTTAATGTAGAAATGGATTTTATATCTAACATAACAGAACATGCCTGCTGGTCTCAGTCTTAGCTAGGCTTACAAATTAACAATTTCATCTTGACCTTTCTTGATGTTAGATAGTGATGCAGATGTAGCTTCTTCCTTGACTTGCTACTCCATATATGTTTCATCTTGACTCTGTTCTGCTTCACAACCCTTTTTACTTTGTTCTTCGACATTTTGAAATTTGACTTTTGATTGTGGTTCTTTGTCCTCAAAGCTTTTGCATATTCTTGAGAACATTTGTCTTTAATGTTTACAAATGCTTCCAACTCCACATAAATGTCATGCTCCCATTTCTGGATGCAGTCATCAATGTCCTGCTCAATGGACTCTTGCAACTTTAGTTCATAGTAAAACTTGATTTCTTCTGGGCTCCACTTCATAAAAATTTCTTCAACTTCACAATCTTCATCCTCAATATCCATTGACTCAAATTTTGTATCTGTAATGTAATCTGCACACTCAAAAACATTCATTAGAATATCAAAACAATTTTTGCTATTTTCATTTTTCTCTTCTAAGAGAGCTTTCTGATTTTTCTCCTCTTCACCTTCCTTCTCTGCAACAATAAAGTTGTCTTCCACTTGATTTGTGCATGCAAGTCGATCGTTCTTCTCACCAAACAACAACTCATCAATAAAATGTTTCTCATGCATCAAGTTTGACCACTCTTCATGAGATAAATTGTCTTTATCAAATCTGACTTCATATGTCTCTCCTTCAAAGAGACCTTCCTCCACAAGGTTTTCATTCTCATTATCACAATAAGCTACATACACACTTTCATCATCAATCATTGAGATTTCAATGCAGTCATTTTCTTCTTTTGAGTAGCGTGTGTTCTCTCCTTCTAGAATGGCAGCTCTCTCAACTCAACATACACCTATGCTGAGTGTGAATGGAAAGAGATCTTCACGTTGATCTCAAAAAAAAATTCAGGCATTCACGGCCATGTGATCTCCACGCTGTGTCTCTCCACGGTGGTTACCACGCTAGAAAAAAAAATCGCAGATCTCCACGCAGATAAGCTGAGGGATCTCTCCTCTTCAAGCTGGGAAGCGATCTTATCAACTCTATGGGCTGCATGCAGAGATTGATATCCACAGTGAGGGAAACTATCTTATCTTAACGCC